>PVJS01003656.1:0-74118 GCA_004027185.1 Glis glis
AAACTGCTTGCTGCAGGCTCTGGTTAACAAGACAAAATGTCCTTATCGGGCTCACTCCCTGACCTAGACATCTGTTGGGAAAGCAAGATTAAAGGTTATTGTGGTTACAAGGACAGCAAATGTCTAACCAGTCTGTGATGATCAACTGTATCTATAACCAATCCTGGTAAAGGTCAGGCAAACCCACGTGGAACTGTCCAATTAGCAGAGGGAAACTGAGGCTCTTTGTTTGAAAATTATAAAAACTGAAGTAGAGATGTGCCCGAGGTCCCCGTACTGAACTGCCATGCCAGTTTATGTTGGGCACCCAAGCTGAAGCTTGAATAAAGGCTCTTCTGTGGTTGCATACGGCTTGGTCTCCTGGTGGTCTCTCCGGGACAAAGGATCGGAGCATAACAGCCCAACCTCAGGTGGGAGCCTCCAGACGGGAGCCAAAGTAAACCTGCAATGAGTTAATTGGCTTGGGTATTCGATTACATTACCGGGAAACGGACCAGCCCACTACATCAAGTCTTCTAACCCATGACCAGGATCAACCTCTCCATTTACTCAGATCTTCTCTGATTTCTTTCATCACTGTTGTGTAGATTGAGCACGCAAGTCCTGTTGCTCTTGTTTCATGTTCTGAACAACCGGAAATGGCATTGTATTTTTAATTTTGGCATTCATGGGTTTCTTACTAGCACCTAGGAATATAACTGGCTTCTATATGCTGATGTGTCTTGTGAACACGCTCAACTCATTTATTACTTCTAGCCTTTTGTTTTTGTAGATTTCTTGTGGTTTTCTATAATCATACCACATGAAAATAGGGATAGATTTAATTCTGTTCCAATCTATGTACTTCCCCCCGCCCTTTTTCTGTTACTGCACCCTGCTAGAACATCTAGCCGGGCGTTGAACAAGAGCAGCGGGAGCAGACATCTTTGTCTTGCTCCTGAGAGTGGAGGGAAAGCATTAAGCATTCAGTTTATCCCTTGTTATTGTAATTTTTGCTAATAGTAGCCAGGCGTGGTGGTGTACACCTATAATCCCAGTACTCGGGAAGCTGAGACAGGAGGTTCAAGGCCAGCCTCAGCAACTTAGCAAGACCCTGTTTCAAAACAAAAAATAAAATAGAGACTAGAGGTATAACTCAGAGGTAGAATGCCCCTGGGTCTGGATTCAATCCCCAGTACCAAAAAATAAAAAGAACACACACACACATGGCTAATAGTGAGGAAATCCCATCTTTGGGGAGAGGTTTTGTCACAGATAGGCACTGAAGTTTGTTATATGCTTTTTCTGCATTGATTGATTATCCTGTTGATGTAGTAAATTACTTACATTGTTTTGAACAAAATACTAAACCCACTTTGCGTCTCTGAAAACAACTCCACTTGGTCGTGGTGTATATTTCTTTTCATATATCCTGAATTCTGTCCGTTAACATTCTGTATGGGTGTCCATGTCTCTGTTCACAAGGGATATCCATCTGTAGTCTTCTCTTTTGTGCTGTCCCTGCCTGGCTTGGGTGTCAGGCACTTCCTCTTGCTGTAATGAATTGGGAAGTGTTATCTCCTCTTCTGTTTTTCTGGAAGGGACTGTGTAGTGTTGGTTTTACTTCTTTAAATGCTTTGCAGATTTCCCCGCTGAAACCATTTGAGTCTGTTTTCTTACAAAACTGGGAGTTTTAAAATTATGAATTTAATTTCCTTAATAGCTGCAGGGAATGGCTCAGATTACCTATTCACACTAGGCAAGGGATGGTAGTTTGTATTTCCTGAAGAGCTGGTTTATTTTGTCTGCGCTGTCAAGTGCACATGTGTGGAGCCGATCACAGTATCCCCTGACGTCCTCGCAGTATCTGTGTGGTCTGTAGTGATGCCTCCTGCCTCATTCCTGGGGTGGGCAATGTGTGTCTTTCTTTTCTCTTTGTTAGTCTTGCTAGAGTTTTGACAACTTTATTCACTTTTACAAAGAACCATCTCATTGTTTCATTGGTTCTATTTTTCTGTCTTTAGTTGATTTTTTTTCTGTTCAGATGTTTATTACTTTTCTTCTGCTTGCATATTTAAAAGATTTTAAATTGACATATAACATTTATACTTATGTATGGGGGTATAGTTTTATAATTTAGTACATGTATCTAGTGAGTAATGATCGACTCAGGTTAATTAGCATTCCGACTCCCCACATATTTTATTTATTTATTTATTTTTTGCAGTACTGGGGATTGAACCCAGGGGCATTCTACCTCCGAGCCACACCACCAGCCTGATTTTTTATTCTTTATTTTTGAAACAGAGTCTCACTAAGTTGTGGAGGGCCTTACTAAGTAGCTGAGGCTAGCCGCGAACCTGCGATCCTCCAGTCTCATCCTCCAAGTACTGGGATTACAAGCGTGCGCCACCATGCCCAGCATCTCACATATTATTTCTGTGTACTGGCTGCCTTCAAAATCTTCTGTAGTTGTTTTGAAATGTATAATTAATAGACTATAGTTGTCTTATTGTGCTATAGAATGTAGGACTACTTCCCCCTCTAACTTGGTACCCATTACCCACTGTAATGTTTTGGATTTAGAATGTCCCCCTATCCCTGATGGAAACGAGGCATCCATGTTAGAAGCAGGTTTGGTTGCTAAGGAAGGATGCCTGGGGGTGTGGCCTTGGGGGTTATATATCCTTCCTCCCCCACCCCGGCCTGCTCTCTGCTTCCCGTCTCCATGATGTGAGAGCAGAGCCTCACTCTCTCCCTCTCTCTGCTTCCCGCTTCCCTGCCCTGAGCGCTGCAAACTCCAGCCTCACATGGACTGAACCCTGAATCTCCAAGGAAATTGTGAGAAAGTAAGTCTTCCCTCCTCTAAGTTGTGCGCTCAGTCTCTTTGGATTACAGCAGTGAGCACGTTGTCCGAGATACTCACCCTCTCGCTATGCCCCTCTTCCCTACCCGTACTGATCTCTAGGCAGTCAGCCTTTTTGGCTTCAACAAATAAGATTAAGATTGTGGCGTTCTTGTCTTTCTGTTTCTGGTTTATTTCACTCAACACTGTGTCCTCCAGTTCCATGCACGTTGCGGTGAATACTCGATCACTCTTCTCTCCTTTTTCTAACTTCTTGAGAACTTGGAGCCCGAGATTCTTCTTTATTTCTTTCTTTTTTTAAATATATTAATTTATTGGTGCATTGTAGTTATACATTTTGATAAGTGTCAGGGTATCAGAAGCATGCATGCACACATTGCTCATTTAGCTCTTCATTTCTTATGTATGCCTTTAGTGCCACAAATTTCCATGAGCAATTGAAAAGAATGTGCATCACGCTGTAGAGTGGAATGTTCTAGACATGACCCTCTTGCTTGATGGCTCTTCTTTATCCTGGCCTGTTCCTGTCTTGTCTGTTCTGTCGACAGCTGAGAGAGGGTTGTTGAAGTCTCCATTTCAAGCATGGGCTTGTCTCCTTCCTCTCAGTTTTGTCTGTTTTTGTGTCTTACTTTGCTCCTCTGTGCATGCACGTTTAGGATTGCTTTTGTCATTATATAATGTTCTTCTCTTTGGTTGTTTTCTTTGCCCTGAAGTCTACTATATATCTATTATTAACACAGCCATGCTTGATTTCCTTTAGTTAGTGTTTACATAATGTGTTTTCCAGTTCATCTGGCCTGCGTCGTCATATTTGAAGTGAATACTTGTAGACCTCTTGTAATTGGGCCTTTTAAAATGGTGGTCTCTGTCTTTTAATTGGCTGTATTTTGACTGTTTATATTGGGTTTAGTTATGGGTATGTTAAGGTTTATGTTTGCTCCTTCAGTTTTTCATTTCTGTTTCCTTTTTCCTGCCTTTTTGAGCATTTTTCAGAGTTCTATTTTGATTCATCTGCATTCAGTGTTTTTAAGTGCACTCTCTATGTATCTTCTAAGTGGTTGCTCTAGGCAATGTATCATATATGCCTAACTTTATCACCATCTAATATGATCCTAGTTTGAATAAAATTTACACCCTTCCTTTTTGACTCTGTACCTACTTATAATTTAAATTTATAGTTGTTAGTATTTCCTCTATACACTCATAGAACCATATCAGACTGTATTGCAGCTGGGTGTGGTGGCGCACACCTGTAATCCCAGTACTTGGGAGGCTGAGACAGGAGGATCACAGGTTTGAGGCCAACCTCAGCAACTTAGCAAGATCCTCAGAAACATAGACCCTGTTTCAAAATAAAAAAGGGCTGGGGGTGTTGCTCAGAAGTAGAATGCCTCTGGGTTCGATCCCCAGTACCAAAAAAAAAAAAAAAAAGAATGTGTTACCATATTTTTATTTTTATTTTTTAATTTTATTTTTATTTTTATTTTTATTTATTTGCGGTACCGGGGATTGAATGCAGGGGCATTCTACCTCCGCACTATGCCCCTGGCCCTATTTTTTTTTTATACTTTATTTTGAAACCGGGTCTCACGAAGTTGCGGAGGGCCTCACTAAGGAGAGAGAGAGAGAGAGAGAGAGAGAGAGAGAGAGAGAGCTGAGGCTGGCCGCGAACCCGGATCCTCCGGTCTCCGCCTCCCAAAGTACTGGGATTACAAGCGTGCGCCACCACGCCCGGCTGTGTTACCATATTTTTATTTAACTGCCAAACTCAAGAGGAGAAAGAAAGCCTATTGTATTTACCCATAGTTTTGTTTATCATATCCATTTTTTCCCTCCTGATGTTTCAACATTGCTTCTTGTACCATTTCTTTTCTATTTAGAGAGGTGTTTTTGTTCTTTTAGAACAGGTCTGCTGATGACAAATTCTCTTAGCTTCCTTTCATCTGAGACTGTTTTTATTTTTCCATATATATGGTGCTGGAGATTGAACCCACGGGCATTCTACCTCTGAGATACACCATAGCCTTTTTTAAAAATTTTTATTTTGAAACAGGGTCTTGTTATGTTGCTGAGGCTGGCCTTGAACCTGTGATCCTCCTGTCTCAGCCTCCCAAGTACTGGGATTACAGGCGTGTGCCACCATACCCGGCTTCCCTTTCATTCTTACAAGATAGTTTTGCTGGAATGAGGTTACAGATGGACAGTTCTTTTCTTTCACGGCCTGAAAGATGCTGTGCCCTTTCTTTGGGCCCATGGTTTCTGGTGCTAAGCACACCGTGAGTCCATCTCTCTTTCCTCTACACGTGACGTCTTGCTTTTCTCTGCCTGCTCTCAGGACTTTTCTTTGTCATTAGTTTCTAGAAATTCACTGACGATGCACTTGAGTTTTTCTGAGTTTATCCTGATTTGGATTAATTCAGTTTCTTGAATCTGTAGGCTTGTGTCTCTTGCTAAATTGTGGGAATTTTGAGTACTTTTCCCGACCCTTCTCTCTCTTCTCCTGAGATTACGCTGAGTCGAATGTTATATATTTTATTATCATTCCATAGATTCCTGAGGCTATGCTTATCTGTTTTCAGTCTGTTTCCTCTCTGCTGTTCAATTTGGGTGATTTCTGTTTTTCTGTCTTGTAGTTTGCTATTTCTTCCATCTTCTCTGTTTTGCTGTAGAATCCATCCACTGAGCCTTTTTATTTCAGTTACTGTATTTTTTAGTTCTAACATTTCTACTTCATTTTTCTTCCTGCTGAGATTTTCTGTTTCTTTAGTGTAGCTGTCTGGTTTTTCTTTTTCTTTTCTTTATTTCTTTTGCTGTCTTTCTTTTTGTGTGTGTGCTGGGGATTGAACCCAGGGGCATTCTACCTCTGAGTTACACCCCCCAGCCCTTTTTTGTTTTTTATTTTGGAACAAGGTCTTGCCAAGTTGCTGAGGTTCTCACTAAATTGCTGAGACTGTCCTTGAGCCTGTGTTCTTCCTGTCTCAACCTCCTAAGTACTGGAATTACAGGTGTGCACCATTGTGCCAGGCTTGGCATTTCTAGTTCTGCTTTTATAGAAACTGTGGGACAGGGCGCCATCTCACTACCTCTAGGTGGAGGTGGGCTCCAGGCCACCCAGCTGTACTGTTGATACCTACACAGGCAGCTCCTGTGCCAACTGGTGGGCAGGGGAGTTCTGGCCCCCTGAGTGATCTTCATGGACACTGTGGTGGGTTATCACTGGGCAGTGTGAACGTTCTGACTCCATCTGTCCTCTCCTGACACAGTCTGGCACGTAACAACGGGGTGCTATGTCACTTCTATGACCCATGGAAGCTCGGGTCCCCACGTCAGCTGCATTGATGCGGGGTGAAGGGAGGGCTCTACACTGCGGTGGTGACATCTCAGTTCCTACCTTGACTCATGTGACGCTGCCTGGCAGGTGCTGGGTGCCGCACCGCAGCCACACTGGGAGGAAATCCACGCTGTCTACCTGGCCTGGCTGCCGAGGGGAGGTTCGGGTCACGACTCCTCCTGGGTAGAGCAGTTCTTGTCCAAACACATTGTCCTGTTGGGCTGCTGCTCTCTGGTCCCTTGCCTAAATAAAGAGACCAAGCCTTGTTGTGGGTTTTTCCCATCCTGTTGGGGTTTCTGGATTGCTGGCTTATACAGCTCCATGGCTAGGACATGCGAGCAAGAAAACCCGGGTGCTCACACGTGCCCCGGCCTGCCCTCCCCCTGCCTTGCAGAGTCGAGTTCGTTTGTGTGTGGCATCGGGGGTCTACTGCACTCTGTGTGCAGAATAGGGACAAGTGCCTGCTTCCTCTGCCTGGAAGCAGCAGTGCAGTCTCTGGTTTGGGCGCAGAAAGATCAGGATCCACACGTGGTCTGAACGCGCCTCTCAGCAGCCCCATCCGACCGTGTCCTGGCCTCGTCATGTCTTCACAGATCTGGAAACCGCCCGGGTCTCCCCGCTCTGGCCCCTGGAGCGCCGGCCGTGTCTGCCGTAGCAAGCCGTTCTGCAGGGCTCCACCAGCCGGCGCCTGCGGTGAGTGAGACCCGTGTTTCCTGGTCCCTGTCCCCCATGCGCCACGGCCACTGTCTGCGTTCACTCGCCTGCCACCTTGCGCTGTGGGCAGCCGAGTGCCAGTTCCCGCTGTCAGAGCCCTTGCACTCATGTTTGGGTGGCAAGCAGGGGACAGAGTTGTCCTTGGCACTGTGGAAATAAAGCTGCCCCTGGGGGCACCAGCAGTGAGACCTTGCGGGAACTGATGGGACCGTGGTTCAAGGAGGCCCTAGCCGTCCTCTCGGCTCTGCTCTGCGGTGTCCCATCCGCTGTGCCATGCCAGATTCAACGTGGCTGCCAGCAGGAGGCTGGTATAGGTGTCCCCAGCGCCCCCGCCAGTTCTGCGTGGGCCAGGGTGTGCCTGCTGGTGCCCTGGCACAGAGACAGCAGAAGCCTGTGGCCTGTGTTTTCTGCGGAGTCCAGACAGGCCCTGGTTTCACCGTCTAGTGCCTGGGCCCCAGAGCCCCACTCTGCTCCACCGAGCATGACTTTGCCTGTACTGTGTGGCTCACATCGGCACTGCCGAGCGTCATACTGGCTCCGCAAGGAAAGTGACATCGGTGCTGTCCTCCGTGAGGAGCGGACCCTCTGCGGCTCCATGCCTGCTCACGGCCACCTGGGCACCGAGTGGCTGCGTCCCGCCATGCGGGCCACTCTCTGGGCTCTTTTTGGTGCAGGGCCTCGCCTGGGGCACGGCCTCATGTACTGGGGACCGTAAAAGTGGATACGTATGATCCACCGTTTCTCCACTGGCCTGAGAAACCATCTTAGACATCTTCCCCTAATTCTCCCCCACAATGAAATCTTATAACCACGGCCTTGCTGTTTATCTGTTTATGTTCTGTTTGCATATCTGTACTTCCCTTTCCACATCCCCGTGAGGACGTGCGCTCAGGGTCACCCACGTGACAGGCAGGAGGGGAATCTCAGGCCACCCTGGTCCTGGTCGCTGTGGGCTGTGGGCCGCCTCCCACCGGGCTTTCCTGCCTCCATGGCTCAGCAGTCCCGTCCACTCCCCTTGCTGGAGCCTCCTCTGCATCCGTCATGTGCCTCCGAGTCTCCGGGTCACCTCTCTAGCCTACACTGTCACCCGTCACTCCTGGGTGTGGACAGGATTCGTCCTGGGGTTGGGGGCTCCGTGCAGCATCATGCTCCAGCTGTCCCCAGCTGTCCTGGCCACACGGCAGGGTGCGCCACACACTGTCCTGTCTCCGCAGTGCCAGATGCTGCCACGGAAGGGGCCACCTCCACACCTGTGGCACAGTGCCAGGTGTGGAATGGACATGGGCCCCGGGGGAGAAGGTGTACAGCCTCTTTATTCTAGAGGCAGAAGTGGGCTCTGAGCGGGAAGGAGCTTGGTCCTGACTGCGTGGGAGGGAGCGGGTGTCCGTCATGCCCTCTGCCTGCCCCGCGGCGCAGGCCTGGGCCTCTCCCTTCTCCACCTGCCAGCGATGGAGGCCCGTGCTGCTCTTGTTTCTGCACCTGGAAGGGCGTCTGCCTGGTACCCGGGCCTCCCTTAGCCCCAGTTTGTACCAAGCCCTCTCCCTCCTCTGGTGGCCTCATGAGAAGATGCCAGTCGGCCAGTTGACTGGGGCTCCTGCTGTCACTGTGAGGGGTCCGCGACACAGCACTGCTGTGACACTCTGTTATCTCCAAGCCCTTCACCAGGGAACCACCGCGTCTGAGCACTTGATTCCAGAGCCCCTGTCCCCACGAGGGCGGTCACTGCTGTTAAAGGAGGACAAAAGAGAATCAGCCGGGCAGCTGGGGAAGGCGTGCGTGCGTGTCAGGGCGGGCTCCTGGCCGGCACTTGTAATTGCGCCATTGGTGACCTGCGGGGAGGGAGCGGTGATGTTCACTGGGCGCTCCTTCTCTGTTCCCTTCCTGGGGCCTCTGGGCTGCAGGAAAGGCGGGGTCTTGCGCCCTGAGTGGGCCGGGTCTTCATCTCGGGGATGTTGGTCCTCGGGGAGCCCCAGGCAGCACTGGGTCCTGGGTTGGGGAGCTGGAGGTGGAATGTTGGTCAGGCCAGGGTTAGCCGGGCTCCATCCTCCCTCCGCTGCTGCCCCTGCAGCCTCGGGTGTCCCATTCTGCAGAGACCCGGCTCCTTTGTGGACTGCTGATGTCCTAAGGCCTTAGTTGTCCCCTGTGTCGTGTGTGGGGCAGCTCGGTCCCCCGGGCTGGCTGCAGCATTGTTTGCAGTGTGAATGCTGATCACAGAATAAACCCATCTGGCGTCTGGTGTCAGGTGGCCCCGATGACCTCTCGAGCCTCAGAAAAAATGGAAAATCATCCTGGAGAGGTAACTGAGTCCGGGGTCAGGATGCCGCGTAATGAGTGGCACAGGATTCTACTCTGGAGTCAGGGAGTCCGTTTATGACGATGCTAATTCTCATCGATGATTCTAGACCTTAGATGAGATGAACTGGAGGGCTTTGGGTGTTGTGTGTTATTGTCTCAAATTAGTCTCTCCACTTTGGGGTGTAGTTAGATGCTCCCCCAGTCTGTCGTCAGATGCACAGAGCATGTCTGATGTTCCAGGTGGGCTCTGGGAGGTGAGGAGGTGGTGAGGGGGCGCAGGCTCAGGTAGGGGCTCTGTTTTCCGGAAGACACTTCCAGTTGTTCTCTCCAAAAGTGGGTGCCTGATCTGTCTCATCGGGGGCCTGCCAGCTGCGGCTCGAGGGCCAAATCTTGCCCACCACCTATTTGTTTAAGTAAAATTTTAGTTTGTTTATTATGGTTAAATACACACAACGAAAAATTTACCATTTTAACCATTTTTAGCTGCACAGTGCAGCGGCATTAAGCACATCCACAGTGTTGTACAGCCGCCACCAGCGTCCACCTCTGGAGTTATCTTCCCAAGAGGAGACCATCCCCGTTAAACAGACTCCCCTCCCCACAGCCCCCAGCACCCTGTGCTTTGTGCGAATATGGACTTGCCTCCTCTAGCGACCAAGTACAAATAGAGCCACCCCCTATTTGCCCATTTAAATCTGACCGTAAGCCAGGCGCAGTGGTGCACGCCTGTAATCCCAGTGCCTGGGAGGCTGAGACAGGAGGATCGCAGGTTCACGGCCAGCCTCAGCTACTTAGTGAGACCCTGTTTCAAAATAAAGAATACAAAATAGGGCTGGGGGTATAGCTTGGAGGTAGAATGCCCCTGGGTTCAATTCCCAGTACCACAAAAAAAAAAAAAGAAAAAGAAAAAGAAATCTGACCTTCAGCCAGGTGCAGTGGTGCACACCTGTAATCCCAGTACTTGGGAGGCTGAGACAGGAGGATCACAGGTTCGAGGTCAATCTCAGCAATGTAGCAAGACTCTTAGCAACCCAGGGAGGGCCTGTTTCAAAACAAAAAATCAAAATGGTTGGGAGTGTAGCTTGGAAGTAGAATGTGCCTGGGTTCAGTCCCCAGCACCACACACACGCACTCACACACACTCGACCTTCCCTTAGTGTGCAGCCTCCAGGCTCATCCATGCTGTGCGTGTGTCAGAACTTCGCTCCCTCCCAGGCGGGCGATCTTGCATGGTCTGGACGTGTCGTGTTTCGCTCATCTGCTCTTTTGCTTGTGCAGGGTCGATGGACACTTGGGGTGTCTCTGTTTTCTGGTTTTCCCGAATAACGTCGCCTTGAACGTTCGTGCAGGGGTCCTGTGTGGAGACTGTTCCCCTTCTTTCTGGGCCGATGCCGGGGATGGGGTTGCTGGTCTCATGGCCGCTCTGTGTCTAGCCTTTGGAGGAACCACCGACCATCTTCCAGAGCTGCCGGCGTCGTTTCCCATGCCCACCGCCGCGGTGGCGGGCTGCAAGTCCCACCCTCGCCACAGGTTACTAGTGTCTGTCTCAGTGAGGACCGCGGTGTGAAGTGGCGGCCCATTGCACTTTGGGAAGATTTCTTTCATCATCAGCACCGAGCCCGCCGCGCTGTTGGGTGCTGTGGGGGTGATTCCCCTCCGTGTCCCTCAGGAGCTCGCAGGCTGGGTAGAGGGACTGAGAAGCCACCCGCGCGGCGTCATGGGGGCCTTTTGCTGAATGATTGTGTCTGCGGAGAGTGGAGTGCAGGAGCCAGCGCGGTGTGTGCAGGGAGGCAGGGCTGGACCTGTGCGGCACCCTAAGCGGGACAGAGTGACCCTCCCCACAGCACTGCAGGGCAGAGACCAGTGCCGGGCACCGCCTCACCTGCATGCCAGGGAGGAACATATCCTCAGGAGTCCAGGGTGGGGGGAGCTGCCTGGGCCAGAAGCTCCGCCTTCAACTTCCTCAGTTTCCCTCTCTGCCTCTCGGCTCCTGAGCCCTGCTGTACGGGCAGTTGGGGTGTCAAGGACGGGACATGCTAAAGGCACCGTGGTTGACAGTCACACAAGGTGGCCAGAGCAGGGTGCGTAGAAGGGGCTAAGCAGTCTCCTGGGAGCGCATCGACTGCTGGAACTGGGGGCAGCCAAAGGTCACTTGGTGCTGACCCCCTCCCTGCATCCCATGAGCACCGGGGCTCAGAGAGCCCACGTGTGGTTGTGGGTCAGAGCAAAGACCAGCGCTCGGGCCCTGGTTCCCTTGCCAGCGTGCGGCTTTCAGTGACACTGTCCTGAGGTGGCCGTGGAGAAAGACCTTGCGTGTCAGGTTCTGCCTGGCGCCTGTGGCTACGTGGGCCCGTGGAAGAGGGGGCCATGGTGGGCTACGGGTGGGCAGGGAAGAACCTTTGCCCTGGGGAAGGGCTGGAGCCCAGGCACCTGTGTGCTGGACCACACCTCTGGGCCAGCAGCTCCGTGGACAGGGCACGGGGAGTCATCTCTCTGCCCACATTGCCCTCCCTCCTGCTAAGGGAAGATGTCAGTACCTGGCTGGGAAGGCCACACAGCGCCTTGAGACCAGAACCCCAGGACGTGGGCCCAGCCAGCCTTCTGCCGAGCTCCTCATGGGACCCCAGCTATCCTTCTTAACAGCACTCCAACAGGATAGCTCCCACATCACCCCCAGTTAGGGCTGCGTGGTACCGGCCCCAGCCTGGCGGGTGGGGAACCCGGTCGTAACAGTCGGCATGTACCCGCATGGGCAGTGGTGGCCAGGCCCCGAGCTGCGAGGTCTCCTCTGCCTCCGTCAGTCAGCGCCTGGCCGGACTCCTGAGAGCGAGCAGGGTCTACAGAGGGCGACACGGGACCCGAGCAGGACGCCATCCTCACATCTCGGTCTGCCACACCGTGAGCAGGAGGTGGCTTCCTGGGAGATGTGTGGTTACCAGGGACCATTTGGGCAAAATTAAGGACGCTGGGTCATGCGGCGCTGTGTTCTGGCTACATAGGACAGAGCCCGTCGTGTGCATCAGGAGGACAAGCCAGGACAATTTTTCCTGTGAGTGTGTGGGGACCTTTGCTGGCGCCGGGGAGCCCCCGTTTGCATTGTAGCTGTGTGAGTCTGCTTGTACCCACCTATGGGACTTCCATTCATGGAGGGGACAGTAATGGCATGCAGAGGTCAGAGCCGTTGGAAGAGACTTGGTTACTTTTATTTCCCGAGCATGAGGACACAGGGAGCACCTGGCTTGGTCAGGGCAGCAGGAGCTCTTCTGGAAAGCCCAGGCTGGCACCATCACGGGTCCCCGAGGGCAGAGCAGGCTGAACTGCTCAGGATGCCCGTGTGAGCAGTCCCAGTGGCTTTGGCTGCGGGAGTGTCTCTGGTTGCCTACTCCCTGGCCCTGGGGTGATTCCAGGCGGGGGCCATCAGCTCAGTGCACGGAGAGGCGAGGGAGTGGCTGGCTTGTGTGGGAGAGGCTGGCTCCCGGGGGAGCTGTTCACTGTCTGCAGGAGTGGCCTGGGAGGGACAGTCTCTCTCCAGCTCTGTAAGCCCCCGCCCCTAGATGTTAAAACACCATGAGACATAGAATATAAAAGTGAAACGAATACAGCTTGCTTGTTGGAAAGTCTCCGCGTCTGGATGGGAGGCGAAAGGCGCAGGCTCCTGGGAAGCAGAGAGGGGAGGTGAGCACCCACAGGAGGAGTGGCAGGTGGCTGCCAAGGTGTGCATCCGCCTGTCTACTGGGTCCCCAGCCAGGCAGACCCTGAGCGTGGGTGACGAGGGTGCAGACTCCACTATTTCAGAAATGCCGTTCGGGACTAATGCCCAAGCTGTACGAGTGGTTGTGGGAAACAGACCTGGGGCAAAGGCTCAGACTTTCCTCCGTCTGTGCAGTGTGTAAATCTGTTTTATGGGGAAATGCTCACTGCGCTGATGCAAACCCACCGCCCTGGGAACTTGCCCCGAGCAGGGAGGAGCATGACATCATAGCCCGCATGCGTGCTCTTCTGCGTTTCTGATGATAGGGAAAGGTCGGAGCCAAGGGAGTTCTCCGGAATCAAGCAGCAGGATCAGGGAGTGTGGGAGTAGGGAGAAATGTAGGGTACCTGGGAGGTCACCCCGGTGTGACCACCTGCCTTGCCCAGGTTGGGGTGGGGCACCCAGGACGGAGCTCAGAGAGGGTGAGAGGCGGGCAGCCGGAGCGCAACCCCTCCTCACTCCTGCATTCCTTCACAGATGTGTCTAACACGACACAGCAGGGTCTTACACGTGTCCCTGCCTCGCCCCGCCTGTCTGTGGGGAGAGTTATACAGATGCAAAATCACAGTGGAGCGTGGGTGGAAGGATAGGATACCTGGGCAGGTGTGTGTGTGTGTGTGTCCTTGTGTGTATTTGTGTGCATCTGTGTGTCTTGTAAATTTTTTTTTTTTTGGTGGTACTGGGGATTGAACCCAGGGGCTTCTGCCTCCGAGCTACACCCCCAGCCCTATTTTTTTATTCTTTATTTTGAAACAGGGTCTCACTAAGTTGCAGAGGCCTCACTAAGTAGCTAAGGCTGGTCTCGAACCCAGATCCTCTGGTCTCAGCCTCCCAAGTACTGGGATTACAAGCATGCACCACCATGCCTGGCTTCTCGTGCATATTTGTATGCATCTGTGTGTGTGTCCTTGTGTATATTTGTGTGTGTGTGTGTGTAAGAGACACGAAGCTACTTAGAGAAGCTCCATCAGATGGAGCCATCCAGGTTCCTAAAGCCACACACTAGGGGCTGGAAGAGACATTCAGCCCAAAGGACCGCTGTTTGTGGAGCCCTCTAGAGCCTGGGATGGCTCAGAATTTGGATTTTTCCTGGGGCAGGGGAGGTAGCGATGACTTTAATGGAGAGTAGCCTGAGATGAGAGCTGGGCTTGGGTAGAACTGGGCGGGAGGGTGAAGTCGCACAGAACCGGCCTCTGGGCCACAGCAGGCTGAGCCCCGCACACATGCCTGGCATGGTGGTAGAAGATGGTGCCGGCAGAGGCGAAGCTCAGAGACCTGGGGCTGCGCTCCGTCCAGGCCCGCTCCTTCCCTCAGCGTTCCTGATGGCAGAGCAGGCGAGAGGGGCCTCTCTCCAGGGCTACGTTGGGAACAGCCCCTGGGTGCCAGAAGTTTCTTCATTTCCATTTCTGTTGTGATCAGGAACTCTTGTTAGGCGGTGGGCTTCCTTGGGTTGGAGCTGGGCTACGGGGCAGTCGAAGGTGACAGGTGGTCCCGGCAGCTGGCACTGAGTTGAGAGGGGGTGGAATCGCCAGCCCACCCCGCCTGAGCCTCACCCAGGCCAGATGGCAGTGGGCAGGGAGCCCTGGTGGCTGGCGTGGCTGCCTCCGAGGGCCGAGGTGCAAAAACTCTTACCATCTTTGTGCCATTTACACAACAGCACACCAGCCTGTGCTTTGTCTGCCCCAAGCCCAGACCTGGGCCTGCTGCGTCCTCAGGTAGACCAGGAGCAGGTGACCGTCCCTCCCCCAGTGGCAGTGGGCAGTTTAGTCAGCTGGAGGGCCGTGGCCGGAGCTCCAGGCCTGGCCAAAGGTGACGACACTGCGGATCTGCCCTCTCCATTCCCTGGGTTAATGAAGTGATCCTCACTTACATGCATTGTAATTGACAGGTTGACAAGTGGCCCCCAAACCTGTCAGGCCCTAATCCCTGGGGCCTGTGTGGCCTGTCAGGGTGACTGCGGAAGGAGCTGTGGTGGGGAGCTGGCCCCGGCTAATCCAGCATCACAGAGCCCTGACCAGGAGAGGCAAGGATGGTTCGATCACAGAGGCAGAGGATCCAGGAAGACAGAGGCCGAGATAGGACTCCTGAGGCCCCTGGAGCTGGAAGAGGCAGGAAGGAGCCTCCCCTGGAGCCTGGGGACCGGGGTGGAGCACGGCCCTGCCCACCTTCATTCTGGACCAGAGAACCTGGTTTCAGACTTCCGGCTTCCAGAACTGGGAGCCAGGGAATCTGCTGCCTGGAGCCCCTCGGTGGTGGTAATTTGTGGTGTTAGCCACGGGACGTGCACATGGCCTTAATCTAGGTGTCCCTCCTCAGGAGGCGTGCCAGTCTTCAAGCCTGTCACTAAGAAGGGAGGGAAGCGGGTATCGTGTGTCCCGGGGATCAGGTTTCTGTTCTTTGTCTTGATGGCAGGCCGGTCATCACGGGAACATGTGATGGCTTTTCCCAGGCAGCAGCTTGGAGGACAGCAGCCTAGTTCCACGGCCCTGAGGAGACTCTGGGAAGTGGGCGTGGCCCCGTGGAGACTCTGGGAAGTGGGCGTGGTCCTTGGGGCTCCTGGGACGTGGGCGTGGTCCTCGGGGCTCCTGGGAAGTGGGTGTGGTCCTTGGGGCGCTGAGGGAACTGCAGGGAAGTGTTGGCCTGTGAGAACAGACTGTGCAAGGAGGGTGAGCCGGTCCTGGGAAGCTCTCCGCTTGGTCCATGGAGTGGACACAGAGGATCCTTTGTCTTCTGTTGTCCCCGTGTTGGGGCCAACCCCCCCCCATCTCTTGCAGAAATGCCCTGAGAAGTTTTCCTTCACAAACCTGGGCACAAGGGGGGACCTGGAGCCCTGACTTTTGCCTCCTGCCCAAGTCTGTTTGTGGTCGGCTAAGTCCTCTCCTGGTGTCTGCTGGGGTGGCCGGGATCCACATGGGAGAAGCTTGATAGGTTATAGAATGGCCCCCCAATTTCAACACTGTAAATGGATATTTCTCATTTTATAGAAGAGGCAACTGAGCTTGGGGAGATGGGGGCTTGCTCAACCACCACTCAGAACTGTCTTCAGCACATTCCGTGACCCCCGACGGCCCCTCTTGACGTGCCCTGTGATCTGCCGCTCTGCTGGGGGTTGTGTGCCCCCTAGGGGCTCTCCTCTTCCATCTTTTCAGCCCTCTGCATAGGAGACCATCTCCCCAGGCAGCTGCAGGCAGGTACCCTGTGGATGGGACCTGGTTCAGAACCCAGCCTGGTCCATCTTACCACCTTCGCTCACACGCCGGCATCTGCCACCCGTCCCCTCTCCCTTTACATGTCTGCCCATGCTGCTGTCCTTTCCTGGTTGCCTGCTCCCTGCCCCGGCACTTCCCGCACACCCGGAGAGGCCCACCCCAAGCCCAGGCCCCAGGACACTTCTCCGTGCCCGCCGCCCAGGCGTGGGTGAGCGTGGCTGTGTTTGCCATCTGTGTCACCTGGGTTAAACACGGTGACACTGGAACAGGCACAGAGAAGTGTTCTAAGATTTAGGATTCTTTTTTTTTTTTTTTGTGGTACTGAGGATTGAACCCAGGGGCATTTTCCCTCCGAGCTACACTCCCAGTCCTATTTTTTATTCTTTATTTTGAAACAGGGTCTCACTAAGTTGCGGAGGGCCTCACTAAGTAGCTAAGGCTGGCCACAAACCTGGGATCCTCCTGACTCAGCCTCCCAAGTACTGGGATTACAAGTGTGCGCCACCACACCCGGCTTAAGGTTTAGGATTCTTACTTTTAAAAGTTTTTATGGGGAGTCCCATCTGCCAAACTCAGCATATCCCTGCAAATTCCCTCTTTTCTTTCTTTCCTTTAATTCACTGAAGTTCAGGTCAGTGGATTTCCAATGCAGATGGGGATACAGGGGAGGATTTGACTCATTACTAACTCCTGAGCCTGGGGATGGATCCGCCTGCACGGAGCCAGCTTCCGGGAGATGCTACGCTGTGGGGTGGTGGGAGCTGCTCAGACTTGGGGAGCAAGGAATGGGGACGTGGACAGAGACAGGGCCACTTGGCATCCATTTCTGTCCCTTTCTATGGGTTCTCTTTTGCTTCATGGATAAAACTTTACCTGCATTTCAGAAAGCACTGAAAGTAGATTAGAAACACTGATTTCACTTTTTCTTGGAAAGAACGAGGGAAAAATCAGAGTGTAGTCCACTAAAATAAACAACTGCACCTTCTGACACGGGGCTGTGCCTGTCTCCTGCTGTCGGAAACAAAAATTCAACACGCGTGGTCGAATCATATCGCTCTATCTTTCCTTCCTTCCTTCTCTCGCTCTTAACTATTGACATTTTGTTATATTACAGATTGTCAGCGGTTGTCTCGGTAGTAGGCTGGTCTTTTGGAGGCATACAGTGGAGAGCTATGTGATTTTGCTGCACTCCCATAGCAGTGGATAGGAAAATAATGTAATTTAGTTGTCTATCAAAGGCGCAGGCAGGGGCGAGGGGACGGGCTGCCGGTTCCTCACTCGGTCTAAATATTTATACTTCTCTTTTCTTTCATATTTATTCCTTCCATGTAGGATGGAAACTGCACAGTCTCCTTCCAGGGCTGGTTCTCGCTGGGTGTTCAGAGTGAGCGGTTCGGCTACCCACAGCCCGTTCAAAGTGATATTTAATTGAACATGCAGAGGAGAGCCCAGGCCACAGGCGTGCAGCTGGGCACACGGAGACATCATTTGGGGTCACCACGGTGCTATCCTGTGACTGTGCAGAGAGGGAGGAGGTGGTGAGGACAATCACATGAGAATGTTCCAGAAACAGGACACTTGGCATTAGTGCACATGTGTACTCTGGAGAGAGTCCATTTGTTTATTTATCCCATTGCTCATAGAAAAACAACTTCTGGAAGCATGGAGGTCCATGCAGGGAGCTGGAGGGGCACGTGGCCAGGAGTCTGACCTGGCTCCCATCCAGATGTGGCTGGGGCAAACCCAGTCCTGATGGAGGTTTTGTTCCCGAGAAGACCCCCGGCCCTCCTTCCCCTGCCATGGCCTGGGGCACAGCTGTCCCTGGGCCTTCGACCCCACATCTCAGCAGCTACCCACAAACAATGCTCAGCATGGCCCCGTGGGTCCATGCCTGACCCCACAAGTGACCCTGCAGATCCTGCCACCAGAGAGCAGGTGATCAACACACACATCCGATCTGACAGGCCTGGGCATGCTGTAGGGGTGCCTCAGTGGGTCAGGAGGGGGGCATTTGCAGAGAAAGTTCCTTTTCGAAATCTTCCTGGTGAAACGTGGAACGGGGTGTTCCTGCCCCTATTTCGGAAACCTCGGGGCTGCTGGCTTGGGCTCCTGCGTCAGTCAGTATTGTGTCTCTATCATGAAATACCGAAGCGGGCTGACTTTATAAAGAAATGACGTTTGTTTAGCTCATAGCTCTGGAAGTCTGAGTTCCAGGGGCCTCATCCGGTGACGGCTTCCTGCTGGCCAGGTCCCCAGGCGGGGCAGGGCGTCACCTGGTGAGACAGGGCACACCTGTGTGCGTGTCTGTGTGTCTTCTGGGCTCTCCCTCTTCTCACACAGCCACCCGGACTCAACTGGGGGCCTCGCCCTGGGGACCTAATCCTACCTAATCCTAATCACCCTCAAAGGCCCTGCCTCTGAACACAGTGTCAGACTAAGTTTCTACCTCTGAGCTACACCTTCAGCCACATTTTATTTTTTAATTTGGAAACGGGACCTAGCTACGTTGCCGAGGCTGGCCTCAAATCTGCAACCCTCCTGTCTCAGCCTCCCAAGTACTGGGAGTACAGGCGTGCACCACCACTCCCAGCAATTTTCCACTCTCGATCCTTCATGATGGGGACTGGATTTCACCCGGGAAGCCTCGGGGACACGCACATTCTGCCAACCCATGGCAAGTTTCTCAGGTTTAATCCTGATAGGTATGAGAGGACCCGGGGGCTCCTCTGAGTGGCCTGGGTCTGGCTTGCCTGCTGGGCTCGTCCACTCCAAGATGGGAAGGGGCTCCTGCCAAGCTTTCCCCCCCCAGGGTGGTAGTCTCCAAGTGCCACTTCCCAAAGGCCAGTGCTGCTCACTGGACCCCGAGAGGGGACTGGGCAGGGGCTGGGAGACGGGGTTCTCGCAGGGGCTCTACCTGGCCGCAGGCAGCGCCGGGGAGTATTGCCGGCTTTGCCACAAGCTGAGGGTTAGAGACGTGGGCTGGAAGGTGGCCCTGGCTGGTTAGCGCCTCTGCCCAGAGAGGCCTGACCATTGGGATTTCAAAGGACCCAGAGCCAGCAGCGGGAAGGAAGGTGATGGGGGATGGGCCACCCCAGTGCTAGGTGGGGCCGGGGCACTTCCCTGCTGCTCTGACCTCACAGGCCACAGAAGCCTGGCTCTGCACAGCTCAGGCCTGTCCACAGACACAGGCTTCCCCTCCGGTGGGGGTTTCTGCCTTTTTATTTTGAATTTTGCACCAGGTGTCTCCTGGGCAGGAGCGGGGCTCTGGGGAACTGAGGGCCAGGGTCTCTGGCCTCAGCCCCCGCTCTGGCATGGGAGCTATGCACGGCGTTGGGGGTGTGGGGTCTGCAGTGCCAGCCGGGAGACTGATAGCGCAGGGTAGAAGGTTCCCGAGTATCCCAGGAGGCACGAGCCCGTTTCCCACAGCTCTCTTAGGGAAATCTCCCCAGAAGCTACTTAGGAGGTTCCAACCCCACATGGCCAGTCTTTAGCCAGACCCCTCCCCTGAGAGCTGCAGGTCCCTCCGGGCCACACAGGGGGGAGCCTGAGGTTGTGGTCCTATTGGGAAGGCTGCTGGGCGGGTGATACCAGCGTGTCCACGGGTCCTGCACAGAATTCATAGCACACAGAGGCACAGATGTAACCTCGGGCCTCCATTTCTGAAGGCCCGGGGGAGGCTGGCCCGGGGAGACCAACAGCTGGTGGGTGTCAAGCTGTGGCTTGTGGCTGCCATGTTTGAACTTGGACTCCTCTGCCTGGTGCTCACAGCTAGGTGCCGGTGGTGCCCACCACCCCGGCTGGGTTGTGATGAAGCCTGTTGCCTAGTGCCCTGTCCACAGGGCTGAGCGTGGGTGGAGAGTGGCTTGGAAAGGTCTTCCAGCCGATCAACCACGGTTCACAGCCCGCCCACCAGGGTGGTCTTCAGGGGGCGCGGACAGAGAATAGAAGACCTGCCCCAACAGAGAGGTGGAGGATAAGCAGCGCACTCTCTCTTTCTTTTATTGTTATTATTATTTTTGGTACTGGAGGCTGAACCCAGGGACATTCTACACCCCCAGCCCTCTTTCATATTTTGTCATGAAACAGGGGTTCACCAGGTTGCTGAGAGTCTCACTATGTTGCTGAGGCTGGCCTCAAATTTGCGATCCTCCGCCGGGCGTGGAGGCGCATGCTTGTAATCCCAGTACTTTGGGAGGCGGAGACCGGAGGATCCGGGTTCGCGGCCAGCCTCAGCTCGCTCTCTCTCTCTCTCTCTCTCTCTCCCTGTCTCTCTCTCTCTCTCTCTCTACCTAGTGAGGCCCTCCGCAACTTCGTGAGACCCGGTTTCAAAAAATAGGGCCGAGGGTGTAGCGCGGAGGTAGAATGCCCCTGGGTTCAATCCCCGGTTCCGCAAAAAAAAAAAAAAAAAATGCGATCCTCCTGTCTCAGCCTACCAAGTACTGGGATTACAGGCGCGCACCACCACGCTCTGCTTAGGCAGGTGTTGTAAGGCAGAGGATCGGCAGGCTTGGCCTGCGTGGCAGCGATGAGGCCCAAGTGACAGCATTGGTGGTGTGCTGAAGTTGGCCCGGGCTGCAGCACTGTGCTGAGAATTAGGGAATCTCCAGACCCACACGGGGGAAACCTAGCTGTTTGCTCAGGCCCGTGCAGGGAGTGCATGGACTTCACAGCTCCGTGTGGGCAACGCTGACTCAGGGAGGTAAACAGTTAACTCTAGCTGCACTTCTCTTCTGTTTCCCAGTAGAGCAGAAGCCCTTCCAAGGTCTGAGTTTGCTGGTCTTGGCCAATGCTGGTTCCCAGGCCAAAGAACAGGGCACGGTGAGCCCTTCACACGTAGAGATGGTCCCGGCTTAACGATGGTTCGACTTACGATTGTGTTTGACTTTATGATAATGTTCAAGTGACGCTCGCTCAGTAGACACTGTACTTCACATTCGATTCGGATCTCCTCCCAGGCGAGCAATGGGCAGTGCCGTCCTTCCTGTGGAGATGGGCAGCGGCAACGGTCGCAGCTCCCGGTCAGCCCGTGATGGCGAGGGAGGCGGCCAGCACTCCACAGTGCACCGTGTTGCTAGGCGAGGGTGCTCTGCAGGTCATGTGGACTCCATGTATTTTTTTTTATGGTGCTAGGGATTGAACCCCAGGGCATTCTACCTCTGAGCTACACACCTAGCCCTATTTGATTTTTTATTTTGAAATGGTCTTGCTAAGTTGCCGAGGCTTAAACCTGCAATCAAACCTCAAACCTGCAATCCTCCTGTTTCAACCTCCCAAGCACTAGGATTACAGGTGTGCACTGCCGCACCTAGATGATTGGATGCATTTTTTTTTTTTTGCAGTACTGGGGATGAAACCCAGGAGTATTTTACCTCTGAGCTACACCCCCAGCCCTATTTTTTATCCTTTATTTTGAAACAGGGTCTCACTAAGTTGCGGAGGGTCTCACTAAGTAGCTGAGGCTGGCCGCGAACCCAGATCCTCCAGTCTCAGCCTCCCAAGTACTGGGATTACAAGCGTGCGCCACCACGCCCGGCTGATTCGATGCATTTTTGACTGACCATATTCCCAACTCTGATGGGTTTATCAGTAACCCCGTTGTAAGTGGAGGAGTGTCTATACGTGTTAGAAGGAGAGGATGTACCTTCCCGAGTCCTCGAGGGGATCGTCCTAGTTTGCTGTGCCAGGAGCCTTTCAGGTTTCTCAGGCACTTGCTGGTCTCCCTTTTAGCGGGAGCGGGGGCAGGCGGAGCCTTGGTAGATGAAGGCCTGGGCTAGAGTTTCACAGGTATCACGTGCGTTTTCATGGCTGCCTTGCCTTGGCGGCAGGCAGCATACACATGTGCAGATCTGGACCCTCCCAGGGAGGTTTAGAAAAGGGTATTTTCAGTTACTTGTGACTTCAGAATTAAAATTTTAATGTATTAGAGTTTAACTTTCAAAAACTTATTTTCTTAAATCTTATGTTTGATTTACAAATGTTATTCTATTTATTTTTTCTATTATTCTACTTATAATTCTAGTCAATTAGTTGATCTCTTAAGAGTGATGCACGCCTGTACTCCCAGTACTTGGGAGGCTGAGACAGGAGGATCACAGATTCAAGACCAACCACAGTAATTTAATGAGATCTGCAGCAACTTAGCGAGATCCTGTTTCAAAATTTAAAAAAATAAAATAGGGCTAGGAGTGTAGCCCAGAGATAGAATAGCCCTGGGTTCAATCCCTAGTACCACACACACACACCACACACACACACATACACACACACACACACAAAGTGGGTGTTTGATGGGCGTGGTGGTGCATGCCCATCACCCCAGTAATTGAGAAGCTGAGACAGGAGGATTGCCAAGTTCGAGGCCAGCCTCAGCAACTTAACGAGACCCTAAGCAACTTAGTGAGACCCTAAAATAAGAAATAAAAAAAGCTGGGGGGTGTAGTTCAGAGGTAGAATAGAATACCCCTGGGCTCAATCCCAGTACCACCCCCGCCCCACACACAGAGTTGGCCTTTGATAAAGTATGATCTCATTTGCAGACTTTATTTCCCTTAAATTCTAACCAAAATTTCTGTCTCAGATGTTCATGTCGTTCTCACTAACCTCATTGTGCTGAAAATAGAAGGGATCCTAAGTTCTTTGGAACATCCTAGAACTGTTTTCAACTTTTTAAAAATTATCTCAGTCTTTCAATGTAAAACCTCAGATCTAAATCAATCACTCAGGTGTGTATTTGCTGGGATGACAAGATTAGTTACTTAAGCATTCTGCAGTTCCCAAAACAAACAGGTGCGAGGCCCAGAAATAAAACCTATTTCTGTATTCAAAGTGCCACGCGATTAGGTGGCTGTGGTCTCTTCACATCTGACCCTCGGTGTGAGCTTACCCACGAGGGAAGCCTTTAGCCGGCCCAGGTAATCTGGACCTCCCACCCAAGCTGCGGGGAGACCACTGGCCGGGACAGGCTGCCGGGCGTCCTCTGGGGCCCAGGATGCCTGTCCCGCATGATTCCAGGTGCGTGTGGGGCTCTCTGTGGCTTTGCAAGTCTCCTGATGGTCCAGATCTGGGTCTTGCTGTCCACCAGCCCCTGCTCAAGTTGCCGGAGCCTGGCTTATTTTGTACAGATCGAATCTGCAAGCATTGTTAGAAGTTTGTAGTCGACTTCCTCAATAGCCTGGTTCTCTCATGTGCATCCTGGGCTCTCTTTCCACATTTGTATTTCTTGCGGGCTGGCTCTGAAGACACTCAATGGTCATTCCATGGGATCCTTCCCACACCTGTGTGCAGCTCACTGACCCTGATTGGTTGCTGGAATTCTAGGTCCTCCGCATCTCTCTGGCTGGCCTGCATCTCCCATCGCCGTCTGCCCTTTGGACCCAGCAGTCATGCGGTGCTTCATGGCTGGATTCTGGTTTTCTTTCTAAACAACATTCAAGTTAATTCAAAGCGAGCTGAGTTGAAGAGGAGGGCCAGTGCCTGACGTTGGGTCTGAGATGCCCTGAGAAAGTGGTCAGGGGCCACAGTTGGTGCTGGTGTCGTCTTCCTGCAGACACACCTGGCCCCCGCTCTCACCTGAGCCCCTGTGCTGTCTTTTTTTTTTCTTGGATCTGGGGATTGATCCCAGGGGCATTCTACCTCCGAGCTACACCCCCTATTTTTTTATTCTTTATTTTGAAACAGGGTCTCACTAAGTTGCGGAGGACCTCACTAAGTAGCTGAGGCTGGCCGTGAACCCGGATCCTCTGGTCTCAGCCTCCAAAGTACTGGGATTACAAGCGTGCGCCACCACGCCCAGCTAGCATGTTGAATGTGGCCTCCATGGTCATTGTAAACATAGAACTTGAGCTTGAGTTCCCCGAATCCCTGCCTGTTCACTCCATCCTGGAGGTGGTGGCCACACACTCAGCACTGGTAAGGCTTTGGGGTTCTATGCCTTGATTACCCAATAAACAGGCACGACCTTGCTCTCAGTCCAGCCATTCTGGCTGGCAGTCCTGGGATGGCTGAATGGTGACCCTGCAGTTCATATATTGACTTTATTTAGAGATCAGGTCTTTAAAGAGGTGATCAGAGCCAGGCATGGTGGCACACGCCTGTAGTCTCAGTACTTGGGAGGCCGAGACAGGAGGAATGCAGGTTTGAAACCAGCCTCAGCAACTTAGTGAGACCCTCAGCAACTTAGCAAGGCCCTGTTTCAAAATAAAAAATAAAAAGGACTGGGGATGTAGCTCAGAGATAAAATTTACCCCTGGGTGCAATCTTCAGTGCCACAAAAAAGAACCAATCAGGTTAAAACAAGGTCTTTAGTTCAGATCCTAATCCAATAGAACCGGTGCCCTTACAAGAGGAGATCGGGACGCACAGACTGAGGGAGACTTGGAGATGAGACACTACAGTTTCTAACCAGGGCAAACAGACAGCATGAATAACCAAGGGGGTTCAGACCCATGCTACAGACTCAGAGGCCAGTAGAAGACCTGCCGCCCCTGGGTCTGAGATGAAGACGAGTTTGCGGCAGTGACACCAGCAGGCAGAGTGCGAGCCCCGCTTTCCACAGGTGACGTCAGAAGGGCCACGTGGTGCCACATGCACAGTGGTTGCGTCATAGGAGGAAAATGGTGAGCTAGGAAAACTGAATCTTTCACCGTGAACAGCAGGCACACCTGCTCTCTCCTCCAGAGCAGACAGCAGCTCGGTCTTCCAGGGCTGTTCTCTGTGCAGACATCCTTGAGAATATACAATGTACAGAAGCATGGGAAGCCCATCAAGGGCTGTCTCCCTGTGTTTTAGCCAGTTTCTCTATTGCTGGGACCAAGATGCCTGACAAACACAACTTAGAGGAGGAAACGTTTATTTGGCTCACGGTTTCCGAGATACCATCCATGGTTCGCTAACGCCAAGGCAGCCATCATGGTGGCACAGTGTGATGGAGGAAAGCTGAGCTCAACTCAGTGGCCAGATGCAGAGAAGGGGCGGGGAAGCAACCAGGGACAGATGTAGTTCCCAAGACCACACCCCCAGGGTCCCCGCTCCTCCAGCCATGCCCTACCTACCCAAGTTACCATCCAGTCAATCCATTCAAATTATTGAATTTGAATGGGTTTATCCATTGATGAGCTCAGAGCCCTGATTCAATTGTTTCACTTTTGAACATTTTTGCGTTGCCAACCCATGAGCTTTTCCGGTGACATTCTGTATTAAAACCCTAACGCCCCACATCTCCTCTCTTGTCTCTGCATTCCTGCCATGAAAAACACACCAGGAGCTGCCCTGGACGGCGTCTGCTCCTCATCCCATCCCATCCCCGCGGGTCTTTCCACAAGTGTGCTGTTCTACTGGCTGTGCTGTTCAATCTGACAGAGATTGGGACCAAGTCCCCTCCATCCGTCTTATGACAGCACCTCACTATGACCACCATCAACAGGACCGCAGTATCGACCTCAGTCATGACCCCCGGGCTTCTGGACCCAGCCAGCTGGGCACATCCCACAGACCTTCAGGTTTCCTGTTGGAACCAAGCAGTTTTCTCCTTAAGTTTCTGGCGACCTTTCCGCTTGGCTGCAGGTGTTAATGATCCGGCTACAGCAGGATGAATGGTCAGTCACAGGGACTTGGCCTTGACCTGCGTGGAAGAGGTCGGGCAGTTCTATCCTCACAAAGACCTGCAGCGAGTTGGGGCTGGTCTGCAAGCCTCCCAGGATCAAGGCGGTGGTTTGATCGATCACCTTACCTGAGTTCAGGGACACGTTTCCAGCACCTTTTCTGATTGGCTGTCTCCTATTGGTAACTGCCAGGTGTTCATGAAATAACAAGCCAGCTACTCCTCCGAGAAGTTGCCAAGGGACGGAGGGTGGCTTTGGCTTGGAGAGAGCTCTGCGGTCATAGCTCCGCCGTGTGGTGTATGGCGAGTGTCTGCTGCGCCACGTGAAGGTCTCCATGGCCACCCCTAATGTGTACCCGTCTGTGCTCTCAGCTGGGAAACAGTCTACAGCTGGCTCCCACGGTGCAGTCCTGGGGAGCACACAGCACCCCTGCAGGGTCAGAGTTGTTCGCACTATTGGGGCCCCCAGGTGGGACTTATAGCAGCTGTGGGGTAGAGAGAGGCTGTTGGTGCCCAACACAGCCTCCTGGATGGCTCCTGGTCTCTTAGACTCATTCAGCCCAGTCCTGGGCTCTGGGGAAGGCGGCAGCCTGAGGGGCCAGCCTGCTGGGTGACCACACAGGTGGCATTCCTGCACCCCACAGAGCTCCAGGCCAGGGCTGCAGGGTTGGGGTGGGGGGAGATCTCACAAAGGCGGCCTGCGATGTACATGGGAGGACCAGTGTGTCACATCCCATGCTGCGCTGATAGATTTCCCAGGAAGAGCAAGGCACGTGGCCGTCACTCGCAACCCTGCGGGGGTGGGTTGTTGCCTGTGTATTTTCCTCTGTGAGGAGAATGCTCCCGGGGTGACCTTGAAGGGCTGGGGACTGGGTGGCTACGTGGCCCTAAACAGCAATGCCTTTACTCTGCCCTCCTGCCGATGTCCAAGTGGCACACCCACGACCAGGTCGTTGCCAGCCACTGAACGCATAACAGTCATCACGGGGAGCTGGTTGTCTCCTCCCACTCAGGACAGACCTCTATGGCACTGAAATGGGGCAGGGAGTTGAGTTCCCATCCTCCTTTCTGTGTCAAAGTCACAAGAATGGCATGCTGAGTTGGTTCAAAGGGTGCCCCTCCTGTCACATCCTTTCCCTCCCTTCCCTCCATGAGCCCCGCTGGGACCTCATCCAGGCACCATCTCCTGGACCTGTCAGCTCGATCCAGCACCGTCTCCTACCATGAGGTGAGGTAGGAGTGTGATTTGGGCACCTATTTCTGACAGAGGCCTAGAGACCTGAGTCCCTCCCCTCCGTAAAATTCCCAGCATTCCTGGTGAGCTTAGGTGGCCTTTGGTCCTCCTTGGGTAGACACCTGTCCTTCTAACCATCTGTGTCTGTAAGCAGCTGAGGTCCGGCAGAGGGCGCTGCGGGTCGCAGAAGCGGAGGGCGAGAGCCGTTCTGCAGTATGGGGTGCGGTGGCAGCTGAGGGCCCAGGGCCTGGCCACGTGAACACCCGCTGTTTTCCATTCATGCCAAGCTCTGTGCCTCGACTCTACCCGCTCCTGCCGATGTCGCTCTTAGCTTAGCCGCTGCCATGGTACCCTGTGGTTGGACTGTGGTTGGTCTTGTTGTGTCTGTGTTCTGATAAGAGCCCTTCTCTAGCTGCTGGGGGAGGGGGGAGGCTGAGGCAGGAGGATTGCAAGTTTGAGGCCAGCCTGGGTAACTTAGTGAGACCCTGTCTCAAAATAAACAATAAAAAGGGCTGGGGGATGTAGCTGAGAGGTAGAAAGAAAGAACGATAAAAAGAAAAGAAAAAAAGGAGAGCCCTTCTCCGCTCACCTGGGGAGCCTGAGCCTGGCCGTCTGCACTATTTGGGTCGCCTGGTTCAGTCCCCTCTCATCGCTCGGCCTCCATATCTTCATTGATAGGACTGTGGAGATGCCCTGTCCTCTGCCAGCTCACAGCTGAGCCCAGCCCAGGACTCTCTTCCTCTTCCTCTTTCTCATCACCCCACCGTCAAGGGCAGCGCAGGGTCTGAGGTTCACCCCGCAGCAAGCTGACGGTGTAACACGCCACCTTTTCACGAAGGCGCGAGACTCCTGGGCCAGAGCAGGAAGACAGCTCATGTTCGCTCTTACCTGCCAAGTCCTGGGACCTGTGAGTGGGACTTTATTTGGAAATAGGGTCTTTCAGGCCGTTTAGGTAAAATGTGGTCATTAGGATGAGTCCTGATCCAATAGGATGTGTCATTATTAAAGGGGACATTTGGATGCAGAGGGATGACCCCCAGGACAGGAGGCCGACTACCAGGGAAGGCTTCTCCAGGTGGAGGCCCCGCCAGAGGCAAGGAGGGGGCTGGAGAGGTGCCCTGCACCCCCATAGGAGCCAGCCCTGCCAGCACCTCGACTTCAGACTTCTGGCCTTGGAAACTGTGTGGGAGTCAATTTCTGCCGTTGTTGCTCCAATTCCAGTTTGTGGTACTTTATGGCAGCTCTGGGAAATGAATCCATCTTGCAGGCTGTTAACCATACAGACACCCTTAAAGAGAGAGTCTGGAATAAGTCTCTGCTGCACCTCACTGGGCATGCAGAAGAGAGGGGGGTCCAAGGGGAATCTTCCCACAGGGGACAGCAGGCTGTGGATGGCCATGGGGGCCCCCGAGCAGGACCAGGTTCAGAGGGCGTGCTTCCTTATGCCCGAAGGGATTGCTGTCTGCCCTCCAGCAAGGCACAGCTGCAAATAGCGAGGAGGAGCGGGGCTCTTTCCTCCACAGGTGGGAACCTTTTGGTTGTCACAGCGTCCTCTAGAGGGAGGCGTGGCAGGTAGGGGACACCTGGCAGGGTGCTGCCGGGGTCCTGCCTCTGCTGCAGGCTGGACCACACCCATGGTGCTTAACCCAGGCGGCACATCAGGAAGTGGAGTTCTTCCCCAAATACAGATTTCCCTGCATCCTCGCCCATCAGAGATTCTGAGTCCTGTGGGATTTGGGAGCTGCATGCTTTAAGGTTCCCCAAGGGAGCCTAAGGGCGCCAGGTTTGAGGGTACTGGCGCACATCCCCACACCATGGCTCCTTCTGTACCAACTGTATTAATTTGCAAAGACAGCGGCGATGGCTGCACGCACCCCCCTGGGGCCACGCCTTTGCTGAGCGGTCTCCTACTGGAAATGTCTGGGCACTTTCCTGCTGCCTGCGGCTGCTCAGATTATAGTCCTTTAACGCCAGCCGCCTCTTCCCCCCTCAGCAGGCTGACGACCTCAAGGGCTGCACCAGGGTCGTCTCAGCATCAGCCTGGGACTCCAGCCTCAGGTTCCTTCCACTCGCCAGCCACTGGTGTCTTAGCAGGGCTGTGATGTTCCGAGAGGTGCCCCTGTCCCCCAGGCTCGCTTTCTTAGAAGAAAACCGGATGAGGCAATTGCAGGCCATGTCCCTCAAATGTGGAGGCCGTAGAGGTTTGTTCCTTTATGGGAGAGCAGGATTTCCCCAGGCCACCGCCCCGGCTCATCTGTCATGGGCAACCAGAGACTGGTGAGCAGGACTCACACCTAGTCTCCCCTCCAGGGAGGAGCCCGCGCCCCTCCAATTTTAGTGCACAATAGAGTCACCCCGGAACTGGGTTTTGGGGTGTGGGCTGGGGGGGTCTTCACTTCCCTATCTATTTTATTTTACTTTATTTTATTTTATTTTATTTTATTTATTTTATTTTATTTTATTATTTTATTTGCAGAACGGGGATAAAACCCAGGGGCATTCTACCTCTGAGCTATAACCCCAGCCCTTCTTTTTATTCTTTATTTTGCCAGGTTTGAGGGTCTCACTTTGAAACAGGGTCTCACTAAGTTGCAGAGGACCTCACTAAGTAGCTGAGGCTGGCTGTGAACCCAGATCCTCCGGTCTCAGCCTCCCAAGTACTGGGATTACAAGCATGTACCACCATGTCCGGCTTCCTGTCTCTGTCCACTGCACCTTCAACAGCTGCTCTGTGAGCCATACTTCAAAAAGAAAACACCATGCTTCAAATAAAATTTGGAATCGGTGCTAGCTAACTTTCAGGCAGAAGCCAGATAGCTTTCTTTTTAATGCTTTTATTGGTGCATTATAATTATATACTGTAGTGAGGTTCTAAGGGATGAAAACATACATGCACACGACGCTTGGTGTTTCCCTCTCGTCCCGCCTGCTCCCCTTTCCTCCCCAGTCAGACCTCACTGTTGAACGGGCCTGATTTCCCTGGCCTTGAACATGGCTGTCAATGAACTCTTCCTCCGCTCCCTGTCATTTCTTCGTAAAGCACACCTTAGTTTTGCTTTCAAGTTCCCGGGTGAATCCTGTGGCATTTTTACCTCGTCTCTCCTGCTGTGCATCTCTGCCTTTTTTGTTCTGATTTCTGGAAGATTCCCCCATTTTGATCTCCCCGTTCTTTTATGACTATATTTTTCATTTGCTCTGTGCCGGCTGATCCTTGGCTGCCTGTTTATTTTTGGACAGGCCATTGGAGACATGATGGGCATGGGGAGGTGGCATTTGGTGGGCATCCCATAGGGAGCCAAAGCGGCTTCTGGGTGTTCCCTGGGGACCTCAGGTTGCCTGTGTCCGTGCACCACTTCTCTTGGGCTCATCCAGGTCTCCAGAGAGGTCCAGAGTTCTGGGATCCAGAGGGGAAGGGGCCAGGGACAGGGGACAGAAATCTCCCCTTTCAGTATATGATGCTGTTAGCTGGCTTTGTTACTGTAACAAAATACCAGAGATAGACTTTAAAAGAGGAGAGGTTTATTTTGTCATTTTGTCTCACAGTTTGGGAAGTTTCAATCCATGATAGGGAAGACCTGTTGCTTTTCAGCCTGTGGCAAGGCAGGATAGCATGGCGGAAGCATGTGGCAGGGAAGCCTGTTCACCTCACGGTGGCTGGAAATCAAGAGAGAGGGGAAGAGACCAGCGTCCCACTGTTCCCATCAAGGCCCCGCCCCCAATGACCTAAAGACCTCCCACCAGGCCCCGCCCCCAATGACCTAAAGACCTCCCACCAGGCCCTGCCCCCAATGACCTAAAGACCTCCCACCAGGCCCTGCCCCCAAAGGCTCCACCCCTTCCTGATAGCACCACCGGGGGGACCAAGCCTTCACCACAGGGGCCTTTGGGGTACACTCCAGATCCAAACTGTAACAGCTGTTGACTCAGTTTCCCTGTTATTTATATGGTCTTATCCCAAGTCCAAGGTCTCACTGCAGAAACTCAGCTTTCCCTTGTTACTAGATGGGGCAAGGGCAGTCGCCGCCGCATGTTGGAGGGCTGACTTTGGGAGTCCAGTCTTTGAATCTGACTTCCACTGATGTTCAGCTACTGTGCGGCTCCAGGCTTCTGTGCTGCCGACGTGCTGGTTCCGGGTTGCCCCGCGGTAGCCACGGGACTGAGTTTTAGGATGCTCAGGTGGTTGTACTGACCAATCTCCCATTGTCTCTTGCTAGCTCTTTGATTTCTGTTTGTCCTTATGTTTATGTGCACTAAAAATAAAACCCCCTTGCTAAATTTTTGGTGCAATTTCAAGAGGGAGCAGAGAGGAGGCCAATCCATTCCATGGACATGGAAGGTCACTTTACAGTCAGAAATACAGTAGTAGCCAGGGGACAGGGCTATACCTGGACAGCGTCAGTGGAGCAGAAGGGGCTGTGTAATATTCCATCCTCACTCCGCGGTTTTTGCTCGCTCTCTCTCTCTCTCTCTCTCTGCAGTGGTTTCCTTAAGAGCTGCAGGTGGCACACACCTGTAATTCCAGTACTTGGGGGGCTGAGGCAGGAGGATCGCAACCCAGCTCCAGCAAATTAGTGAGACTCTGCCTCAAAATGAAAAAGGGTTGGGGGTGTAGCTCAGTGGTGGAGCGGCCCTAGGCTCAATCCCCAGTACCCCAAACAAAACAAACAACAAACAAGTTATGGCTGGTGGCTGAGATAATACCAACCTCATTGGGTTGTAGCACCAGCACTTTCTACAAGTTTGCATTCCTGGGCTGAAATTAATCTGACCCACGTTGGTGTGTGGGCTCATGTGGCATGGTTTATTTATGCAGATTGACAGGTTTTTTTCCAAACATGCCATCTGTAGGTGTTTTCTAGAAGCCTATATCTTTTCCTTAGGAACGGAACTTCTTTCATTTTTTGTTCTTTTGCAGCCTAGACTTGAGCTGCGGACTTGTACGGAGCGTTGCTAGTTGTGTTAGCATAAGGAACTCGGTGTTTCCTTCCTTTCTTTGAGCTCCTACCTTGGTAAAAAAAAAAAAAAAAAAGCTATTTTAATTTCCCAGACCATAAATTCACCAAGCTCATCACCTCCTCCACATCTTGCCGTGGAAACCACTTCCTCTGTTCCCTTTGCTTCTAGCCTGTCCGTGTTGATCAGCAGCACCGGCAGGTAGAGCATGTTTAAATTCAGAAGAGCATGCATTCTGTGCCCCGAGGCTCGCTCTTATAAATAACAAGGTGTTGGTGGGGCCAAGGGAGGCACAGTCACGGTGTCTCTGGAATGTGAGGGTCCCAGAGCCTTTTGTTTCTGGTGACTCTTTTCTGCAAGTGCAAATTGAATACACTGACAGTTGTCCCCAGGACAGTCTGTGAATGCTTCGTCGTCCCACGAGGCAGGCAGGTTGCGGTTATGGTGCGGATGCTGCTCAGCTTGGAAGTCCTGTGCCCAGCGGGTCCCCAACTGGGCAGCAGAGGGACTCCTCTCGGTTCCTGAGGCCTTCTTTAATTTCTCTCAGCAATGTTTTGTTATTTTCTGTGTGTAGATTTTTCACATCTTTTGCCAGATTAAAGCATGTCCCATCTCATATTTTTCTTGGTAGTTATAAATGGCATTTTTAAGATTTTTAGCTTCAAATTGTTTATTGCAATTATAGGTTGAGTATGCTTTATCTGAAATGCTCGGGCCAGAAGTGTCAGATTTTGGAGTTTTGCCTATTTTGGAATACTTGCAGAGACTTGACCGGTTGAGCAACCCTGACCCCAAATCCGAAATCCAAAGTATGAAACTCTTTGAGCATTGGCGCCTTGGAGTTCACATTTTCAGCCTAGGAGTGCCTGACCTGCATGTGGAAATATCATTGCTAGTTTTTGATTCATCTTGTATCCTCTAGTCTTGCGAAAGTCACTAGTTGTTTTTTCTTTCAAGTATTCCAGTAAAATTTCTACATGGACAAGCACGTCATCTGCAGAAAGGAAGCTGTCTTTCCTTCCTTCCTTCCTTCCTTCCTTCCTTCCTTCCTTCCTTCCTTCCTCCCTCCCTCCCTCCCTCCCTCCCTCCCTCCCTTCCTTCCTTATCCGGCTGTGTTTTATTCTTCTCGCCTTGCCAAGGAGCTGGGAGGGTGGCTGTCCCCACCTTGTCCCTCCCTTGTCCCCGTGTTAGGAGGAGTGTCCCCACGTAAGCATGGTGGCCAGTGCTGGGTTTTCGTGGCTGCCTTTTCTCCGGCTGCATAGGTTTCCTTCTAGCCCTGGTTTGCAGAGTGTCTATCTGAATCTCTGCGGGCTTTTATGAAATGCTTTTTTCTACAAGCAGTGAAAGGGTTGATTTTTGGTTTTGCTGTTTGTTAATATGGTGAATTCCATTGATTTTCAAATGTTAAGTCAGGGTTGCCTTCTTGGTAACAGTCGCACTTGGTCATGACATTTTTTTTTGCGGTACTAGGAATTGAGCCCAGGGGCATTCTCCCTCTGAGCTCCACCCCAGCCCTATTTTTTTCTTTATTTTGAAACAGGGTCTCAAGAAGTTGCAGAGGGCCTCACTAAGTAGCTGAGGCTGGCCACGAACCCGGATCCTCTTATCTCAGCCTCCCAAGTCCTGGATTACAAGCGTGTGCCACCACGCCCGGCTTAAGATTTTCTTCTTTAACTTTGTTTTGGGCCGTGTGCTGGGTATGACTTGAAGCTTTCTCCAAGACTCCTGTGTTTGGGTTTCACTGAATGTCTTGGGTCTGCAAATTTATAGTTTTCATCAAATCTGAATAATTTTGGGCCAAAAGTGTGAATAATTTTACTATTTCTCCCTTTTTCCTCAGAGACTCCAGTTACACATGTACGATGCTGCTCGGAGCTGTTTTGTAGCTTACCTACACACCAAGCTTTCTTATAACTTGTTATTTTCTCTGCGTGTTTCATTTTGGACAGTTTGTATTGCTGCATCATCCAGCTCACTAAGCTTTTTGTGTGGTGTCTAATTTTCCATTGAATTTATCCAGGATATTTTTCACTTCAGATATTGTAGTTTTCTTCTTGGAATTTTGATTCTTTTTTTTTAAAATACAATCTGTCACCGGGCGTGGTGGCACACGCTTGTAATCCCAGTACTTTGGGAGGCGGAAACCAGAGGATCCGGGTTCGTGGCCAGCCTCAGCTCTCTTTCTCTCTCTCTCTCTCTACTTAGTGAGGCCCTCTGCAACTTCGTGAGACCCGGTTTCAAAATAAAGAATAAAAAATAGGGCCGGGGGTGTAGCGCGGAGGTAGAATGCCCCTGGGTTCAATCCCCGGTACCGCAAAAAAAAAAAAAAAAAAAAAAATCTGTCACTATTCTTAATCTTTTTGAACATCCAGAATACAGTTAGGACAATTTTAAATGTTTCGTCCGTTAGTGCTGTCCTTGCTCTCATGAGAGGGACATAAAAACACGTAAGTCACAGACCTGACAAAGTCCCCCACGCGTGGCGCCTGTGCTGCTGAGACGCAGCCGCCTGCTTGGAGGCTGGAGAAGGGGAGGTAAGGTTTTGAAGGCACGGTGTCTGGACTGTGGGGAAGGGGGAACACAAGGGGAGAATTATTTTTTTGTGTTACTGGGGATTGAACCCAGGGGCATTCTACTTCTGGGCTACACCCTCAGCCCTTTTTTTATTCTTTATTTTGAAACAGGTTCTCACTAAGCTGCGGCTGGCCACAAACCCAGATCCTCCGGTCTCAGCCTCCCAAATACTGTGATTACAAGCTTGCGCCGCCACGCCCAGCTACAGGAGGAGAATTATGAGCACAGGGCCAGGGAGTGCCAGGTGGGAGCCTGTGTCCCCGTGGGGCTCCCGGGAGCTCCTGCACAGAGCCCAGCTCCATGTGGCCCAAAGCCAGCTCCTGGCGACAGTTTCCAGTCGCGGCCCCTCAGTGGGTCAGCTGCTCCTAGGCCTTTGTCTGAAGGTCCACGGTGATTATGGCCAGGACAGGTCCCGCACCCCGGGAGACCAGGGGTGAGGTGGAGGGCCGCTCCTCCTGCAGAGGTGAGCTGCCTGGTTTCAGCGGCTCTCTCCTGGTGACTGGGTTCCTGTGTCTGCTAAGTCAGACCAGTGGCTCAGTGCAGAAGAAATGAATTTTCTTTCACAGTTCTGGGGACAGAAGTCTGCAATCACCGAGTCCCCGACGGGACAGGGCTCCTGGGGAGGCTCCTTCCTGCCTCTTCCAGCATTTGGGTCTCCAGCTGTCCCTTGGCTGATGGCCGCATCACCCCATGCTCTGCCTGGTCGTCACCTGGGCTTGTCACCTGGGCTTGTGGTTGGAAGGAACATTTCTCTGGGGGACATTTGCCCGATTGGTCCAGGAAGACGCTTCCAAGCGCTATTAGCTTTTTGTGCCCACAGCATGAGGGTCCTGGAAGGGTCCGCAGGGCAGGTGAGGTGGCACAGCCCCCAGGGCCCGTGTGCGGCCGTCCTGCCTGGGCCTCCGGGGCTTTGTCTTCCCACCAGCTCCGAAGGCAGGCCGGCCACCAGCCACGGCTGCAGACCTGCTCTGCAATCCATTTCTCTCTTCCTTTACATCTCATTCCCCACGAGGGCTGAGAAAGATTCTCCTTTTATTGTTATTGAAATAAAGTCCAGAGGCTTGAAAAACAAACTTAATCGTTTTATAAAACCCTTCATCAAAAAAGCCCAGAGACCGTCCCTGCGTCGCGGCAGTGGGCACGAGTGCAGGGGACAGGGACTGTCACTCCTCAGCCTCTGTCTGCCGGTTTCCCTGGAGGCCTGAGCACTTTGAATAGCGGCTGGGAGGAGTGTCTTTGAAGGCTTCTGAATTTGTGATGCTCATGTATTTTTGATCGCCTTCTCGCTTTCCATGGCTGGGGACATTGGGGGAGGCGTGGGGACACTGCCTGTGTTGGTACATCCTCTGCTGTCCAGTCGCTAGAGCTGTGTACCGTGCGGGGGTAAAGCCCTCTGGGCCCTGGGGTGGCATCCTCCCCTGGGGATGCACATTGGCATGCGCATGCTCTGTTTCTCCACTCTTAGGGGCCTTTCTTGAGGAAGCCATTGGAAACAGGGGAGATGCTCCTACAGCTGTTTCTTTGAAATATAGTACTTGAGAACGTGCTGGGTCACACCTGCGGCCCTCGCGCCTGCGTTCTGCAGGTGGGAACACTGCGTTGCGGCGCGAGGTCCTGTGAGGGTCACAGGCTGTGGCGTGTGCCTGTTGTGTTGGAAACCGTACCAGTCTTCCACCCCTTCCGGTTACTTGCTTAACCTCTCATGGGGTGGCCCATCGCCCCACACCGCCACCACGCTGCAGCCAGAAGGAGCCTCCTGGCCCTGGGCTCCAGGTCGGCCGGTTGTAATGAGTGGTGGTGAGCCTTCCCACGACCAGATGTGTGTCTCCTGCACATTCGTATATTCAGTGCGTCTGTCCTTAGAGATGAGGACTCTCCGGAAGTAATAGGCTCAGCGAGGTCCCCAGGGTGGGGCCCTCATCTGATAGGATTAGTGTCCTTATAAGAAAAAAAATAGCAGAGAGCTGGCTCTCTCTTCGGGTGCGTGAAGAAGAGCCACGTTGAAGACACTGCCCGGAGGCGGCATCTGCAGCTGGGGAGCGGGCTCAGCAGGACCAGGCTGTCCAGCACCTTGATCTTGGGCTTGCAGAGCTGCGAGCAAGGACCTCTCTGCTGTTTCTGCGCCCACTCCCCGCTCTCTCATCACGGAGGCTGAACAGATGAACGCGCCCGCAGCAGTTACGCAGCCCCGGCCTGTGCTGTGTCCACGTTCCCTGAGCTCCGCGACATCACACCCGGCAAGGGCCAGGCATCCTGAAGGATGGGGCCGCGCCCTCCTGGGTCGGGGGGTTGCCTGGGGGGCTTTGGGGCCAGCCCCTAGCATTTGGGGGCTTTGGGGCAGGAGCCCAGCTGAAGCCCACAGCCACGTGGTTCCTGATGGAAAGGTCTGTGCCTGGTGAGCCACTATCGGAGGGCAGGCTTCTCCTCTGCCTGTCACAGTGGCCCGTCCTAGGACAAAGCGTCCAGAGTGTGGAAATTCACCATTCCATGGGGCCGAAAGCTGTCAACGTGCCAAATAAGACTAAAATTAATTGTTCTGATGTGCGTTCAGATATTGCATCTCTGCCTGACAATATTTGGAGAAGTAATAAGATAAACATCATTCATTCATTGTTAAATGGTTCATAAAATTTGTCTAGACTTCTGTTCAGCACGGTTGCCACCTGTGTTGTCATCTCAGATTCTCAAACTCATTGGCTTACTGCTCCCTTTGCAGAAAAAAATTACTCAGTGCCCCCCTGAGCATTTCCACCGCCGCTTATTTTTATTTGATGCCCCCCAGTTGTACCCAAGGCTACTACCACCCTTGAAGGTTCCAGCATTGGTATCACCCAGTTTGGGAAGCTGTGACTAGCTCTTCACATAGTCTGTATGCCATTGGGAGTAATAATCTAAGTGGTAAAACATTGAATATAAACCAAGTGTGGTGGCTCATGCCTGCAATCCCAGTACTTTGGGAGGCTGAGACAGGAGGATTATGGGTTTGAGGCCAGCCTCAACAACTTAGTGAGACCCTCAGCAACTTAGTGAGACCCTGTTTCAAAATAAAAGATAAAATATGGCCGGTAGTGTAGCTCAGAGGTAGAATGCCCCTGGATTCAATCCCCAGGACCAATTTTTTTTTAAAAAAAAATAGTATATTCAAAATATACAAGATTTAGATTTTTTTTTTTAGCTAGGGATAAAACCCACCTTGAGCACAGTAGACAAGGGCTCTACCACTGAGCTACACCCCCAGACCTGATAAGCTTCCATTAAAAATGTAATTATAGCCGGGTGTGGTGGCGCACACTTGTAATCCCAGTACTTTGGGAGGCGGAGACCGGAGGATCCGGGTTCGTGGCCAGCCTCAGCTCTCTCTCTCTCCTTAGCGAGGCCCTCCGCAACTTCATGAGACCCGGTTTCAAAATAAAGTATAAAAAACAGGGCCGGGGGCGTAGCGCGGAGGTAGAACACCCCTGTGTTCAATCCCCGGTACCGCAAAAAAAAAAGTAATTACAATAAATATAGCATTAAATATTTTTCATGATTCCCAAAATGATATCTACTAAAATATTCCAAGTTGTCTGTCCAAAGGCAAAATGCAAATGAAAACTAATAAACATTGTAATTTTAAATCAGAATAATTTAAATAAAATGGAAATGTTTAAGTGTCGTTTTCGGAAAGTCCAGTCTCATTAGGTATTTTAGTGAACACAAGCGAATCTCAGTTCTGCCACTCGGGCGACGCGTCAACGTCAGGCTCCTCCCATAATCTATCTACACTCACGCGCATGCTCGTTTTGGGGTCATGTGAATTGCCTATTGATACTGTGAAAGTAAGTTTAAAGTAAATTAAAACACAGAGCAGGCGTGAAGAGTCCTGGGCAGGCACAGCCAGGGAGGCCCATGGGTGACCTCGGCCTTGCTGATTTCAAACACGGGAAACTTACCTGGAGCTGTTTCTTGTAAATGCCTGTGCTGAAGAAAAGCAAAGCGAGCTCCATCAAGCTCCGTCAGTCAGGAGCTGCCAGAGTCTTCTGGTTGCACAACTCGGGGCTGCGAGGGGACAGACCAAACCAGCACCCGCGGAGTTGTAACCAAGCAGGCATTGACCTCCTGGGCCCTGTGTTTACCCCTAAGCACCTTCCCACCCCTGCCCTTCCTGGTTCCTGACCTGCTCAGTTTACACAAATGTACTCTTGAAACTTGTCTCATGCCTCAGTTTACCTTTTGACACTGTTGTCAAGTGGTCCCCAGATACCACAGGCCTCTGTGGTAAAGAGGGAGAACTTCTAGAAGCATGGATTGGAAGGTGGAGTGAGAGAAGCCCTGGGGGTCCTTCGTGTCATGCAAGAGCGCACTGCGCTCCTGCCCTTTGGACGGCATCTGACCACTCACAGTTGGCCCTTGGTGTCGAGGGACCTCCAAGGACACCAGAGTCCAAGCCGCTTCTATAACACGGCGTGGTATCTGTATAGAACCTACACAATCGTCCCATATACTTATTTATTTACTTATTTATTTATTTATTTATTTATTCATTTATTTATTTTTTGTGGTACTGGGGATTGAACCCAGGAACAGTCTACTGCCGAGCTACACCCCCAGCCCTATTTTATTTATTTATTTTTTATTTTGATACAGGGTCTCACTCAGTTGCTAAGAGTCTTGCTATCTTGCCGAGGCTGGTCTCAAACCTGTGATCCTCCTGTCTCAGCCTCCCAAGTAGTGGATTACAGGCATGAGCCACCACACCCGGCCTCCCATATACTTTAAATTAAATCACCCCTAGATGTCTTATAATGCCTAATGCAATATAAACGCTCTGTCAATAGCTGTACTTTATTGTTTAGGGGATAATGGCGAGTCTACATAATGCGATGATGGGAACATCTGCATGTTGGATACAGATGCAGTTTTTTCTCAAATACTTTATTATTTATTTAAAAATTATTTTATTAGTACATTACAATTTTACATCATAGTGAGGTTCAGTGTGATAAAAACATACATGCACACAGCTCTTTGTGTTTTTCCCTTCCCATCCCACCCTCTCCCCTCCCCTCATATTTTGGATCCGAGGTTGGTTGGCTCTGTGACCTGGAACCTGTGGCTACGGAGGCTGCTGCAGTTGCTGTGTGTCTTGCGGGATCCTCATAGCGCCGTCCACAGGCTGCCTGGTGCGGTCACCTTAGGGTCAAGGACGTATGGGAGAGGGTGACACGAGAGACTGTGCCTGGCCTGGCCTTCTCTTTGAGGATGTGTGGAACCCCGGCTCAGCCGTTGTCACCGCCGGCACTGCTTGTCTGTCCTGCTCCAGCTCCCAGGGCCTGTCCCCTCATGTTTGTCCTCTGCAGCATCAGAGGGGGCAGGAGGGCCGTCATCCACGCTGGTCCCGACAGAGAGTCCCTGGATGATGCGCCGTGAACCTGGCCTGGGGTCCTAGCTGTGGGCCGGCTGGACTGTGGCGGATCTTTGAGGCTCAGGCATGTCCCTGCTCCTGTGAAGAAGCTGCCAATGTGACAGCTGTCACCAGTCCTCACCCGGCCGAGCATCGTTTTCACGTGAGGGCCTCTGAAGGTGAGCAATGGCCCCATCCCAAGACAGCCACCTGGGGCCGAATCTCAAGGGCTGGAAGCCCGGGTGGACCAGGAAGCCCTGGACACAGCCGCTTGTAGAGGTTTGAGGCTCTCTGGTCCCATGGCCTCACTGTTGGGGCCGAGTGGACCCCGAGGGAGAACTCTGAAGCTGCCCTCGGGCTCCGTGTTCAGATTGCGCCCCTCAGCGTGGGGCGTGAAGGTCGCTGAGCTGGGCCGTTGGGCAGCACCCTTCCTAGGAAGCTGTCATCCGAGGAAGGTGCACAGCCTGGGACCGCTCCCAAGGGGGCCAGGGGCATGCTGGCCTGCGAGGGCAGCTCAGTTTCCAGCTTCCCAGATGGAAAGCGGCGGCGTCAACAAGCCTTTCTGCAGAAAGCGAGACAAGAAAATTGGCATTTAGGTTGCAGAGGAGCGCCGAGTCCCACAGCTGCAGGAATAACAGGAATTAAACCAGCCCTTTCCCGGCTTAAATACTGTCATTACGGATGATGGCAGGTTGGGTAGCCACCACCACACCTGAGATACAGTCGGCGCCGTCCCCAAGCAAGGGATCAGCGGCTTCCTTTAGACTGAGATGTGGTATCCCTCAGAGCGCCTCCCACCCCAGAGGTCCGCAGCCAGCTTCTGATGGCATTGGGGCTCACAGAAAGCCTTTGGGAGTCCTCGCGCTTGGTTTGAATTTCTAAACGTTTTAGGAAGGCACGCTTCTTAGCCTTAGGGTCACAGTGACATTTCATCTCTTTGCTAAGGTCTTGGAACTCTGTAATTTTACTGGGTGATGCACCTGGTTCCCTGACTTGGTAATCTAACCCAGTCTGGTCCCGTGGTAAGAAGATATGGTGGTCTTGCCAGGCCTTGCAGGCAGAGGCCATGGGTGGGTGCCCATGGGCAGCCCCTCTGCAAAGGGTCCCGGTGCTGGGCCTGGACCTTTAGTGGAGCCCAGCGAGGCTTCTCTCCTCTGTCATGGACAAGGTTATGACTTGTTTAATGCCAGAGCACCTCAGCCAGGCCTCACTCTACTGAAATGCCGCACACCCTGATGGTCAGTGTTCAAGGGACACTGGCCCTAGACCTGCACCACCAGGTGTGGGGATCTGGGGGGCTTGGTTTGTATAGAGGCTGGTATTCGCATATATAAAGTTAGCTGTTGTCGACTATCTTATTCAATAGGAAAATCTTTATATAAATATGGTGTCTGTTCTTTTACAAATTGGCTTTTCCCACTCATCTTTCCACATCAGCATATGCGACAGGGATCAGTTGGTCTCACTGCCCTGTCACTCACTTGACGTGAATATGTCATCCTTAACCTGATTGGAGCGGCTTTTCTGTTCCTCGGTTAACCCACCGTGTGTACAGGAGGCCTGTGGGGCACCCCTGAGAAAATGCGAGAGGAGAAGTCCAGCAGAATCCCAGATAGAAAAGTGTCGGATACAAAAGTCGACCGAATCCTCCTACATTAGCAATAAGCAATTGAAAAACATTCACCAAATGCTATAACACCAACAATAACCGAAGGTATCAAAGAAAAAGTACCTGACAGCACCATCTTGGTCAATACTCTCACTGCTATAATCCAAAACGACTGACCACACAACTTAAAGGAAGGAAGATTTATTTGTTCACAGTGTTTTGGAGGTTCTGGCTTCAGTCCATGTGAGGCCGGGTCTGCGGAGCTCAGGGAATGGCAGCGGGAGGCAAGGAGATGAGAGAGCAGGGCTCTGCTCTCACACCATGGAGGCCAGAAGCAGAGAGCCAACAAGCAAGGGGATTCAGAGACAAAAGCACAGTCCCTAAGGCCACACCCCCAGAGACCCACATCCCACCGGCCTACATTACCACCCAGTAAATCCATTACCATGGATTTATCCTCTGATGAGATGACAACCCTCATGACTTAATTATGCCACCTCTGAACATCAATGCATGAGCTCTTCAGGGGACATTCTACATCTAACTATAACTGGCACAGAGCACTCAGAGATTCGGCAGTCAAGTGACCTGTGTGTTTTGTTCAACCCAGGTGTGCTTCCCAAACTCACTTGATTCCAGGGAGGAGAGAGAGCGTGCATACGGGGACTGGTTTAGTTTGTTTCCAGATTCTCTACTTTCCATGCAGAGAAGTAGATTATCTGAAAATAACGGTATTTTCCCCTTTCCGTGAAGTCCTCACAGTATGTTCATCTGTTCTTTTGCTCATTATTGTCGACATTTGCTACTGGATTTGGGTAGATACTCTGTTCAAGTCAAGGGGATTCTCTCCTCCCAGTTTTCCAAGAGTTTGATCTTAAGTGGATGGTCATGTCCTTGTTCTTGACAGCCACCTCAGCCCATCCAGGGTCTGGGCCTCGGTCCCTGCTGGACACAACAACTGGCTGGCCACACGGCTGAGACCTTCAAGCTGGGTGGCATCCCAGGAGGGGACTCTGCCTCTGTGGGTCCTCTTGCCATTTCAGTTCCTCCAGGCATCCCCCAGGAAGCCTTTTACCTTAGCCAAGTGCCCCTTCCCAACCGCCTTGCGCGGTTCTGCAAAACCAGGAGCTGCGTCGTCCAAGTGTGCCGCAGAGAGGGGAGGAGCAGGGTTCATACTTGCCAATCAGAAGCCCTTGAATTCTGCTCTAAGGACACTGACTTGCGAACCTAAAGCGAAACCAGGGCGTCTCTAGAGACCACGTAGCCCGTTTACAGCAGAATCGTGGATGGCAGCCCAGTGGGGCCCGAGGAGAAACACAGCTCGCTCTTTGCAGAAGCAGGGGAGCAGGAGGAGGCTGTTCCAGGACATCTCGAGTCTGGCCAAGGACTGATGGTGGGGCATCCTGGCCTCTGTGTGGTGTCATCCTGTGGCCTCCCCAACCCATTCTGCTTCAGTCCCCAGGGCTGGCGCCGTCCTCCATGGCTGGGAGCCTGGGCGGGCGGGGCCTGCCCCTCAGGAGTTTGGAGATTCATGTCAGAAGCCCTGCTGGGCAGACACATCCTGAGTGGTCCACCCCTTGGCCAGGACCCCGTGTGGTGCAGTTGCTCCTCCTCAATCGGCCTGTCCTGTGGGTACCGCGAGGGGAAAGGCAGATTCACAAGTCTTGGAGGAATGGCCTGCCTTCCTCCCACTTCCAGGTTTGGCCATCACACCTGGTGGACTCTGGAATGGCCGGCAGCCCGCTCTCCTGCTAATCCCATCTGTGCTGTGTCCTCTCGCTTGCAGTCATCCCTGGTCTACATCCTCTCTCAGAACGGCGGTTTCCAAACAGAACCTAGCTCCCTCCTGTGCTCCACTCCAGCTTCGCAGGCTCCCACAGAGGTTGCCCTCTGTCCTGCTGCCCGCCGCCACCTCCGCCTGAGTGTCAGCGAATGAAGCCCCAGGGCCGCGTGGGGCAGGGTCGTACTGCTTTGAGAATGCGCAAAGTTTATAAGTTCGAATGCAGAAAAATAATCGTGTAGTCCCACAGTCCCACTTCCCAGGTCTCTGCGATTCCTTTCAATCAAACCTTTAAGTTTGATTTTATACTTTGATTGGTGCAGTGCAGTTATACATCGTAGCGAGAATCCAAGAGATGCACTCATGCGCACGTCGCTTGCTGTGTCTCCCTCTGCGTGCACCTGGCGCCCTCTCCTCCCTCCTCCTGCACGTTAATGAGGCTGGTAGTGATACCTCCCTAGATGGACCTAACCTTATTTGAGCCATTTCCTTCCTCTCTCTTCCTTTTAAGCCTCTAAGTATTTATTTTATTTTGGTATCGGGGATCAAACCCAGGGGCATTCTACCTCCAAGTTACACCCCTAGACCTTTTTATTTTGAAATATGGTCTCGCTAAGTTGCTGAGACTGGCCTCAAACCTGTGATCCTCCTGTCTCATCTCCCAAGTACTAGGATTACAGGCCTGCGCCACCACAACTGTCCACCTCTAAGTTTTTTTTTTTTTTTTTTTTTTTGGCAGTACCGGGGATTGAACCCAGGCATTCTACCTCCGAGCTCCAATCCTAGCCCTATTTTTTATTCTTTATTTTGAAACAGGGTCTCACTAAGTTGAGGAGGGCCTCACTAAGTAGCTGAGGCTGGCCCTGAACCTGGATCCTCCGGTCTTAGCCTCCCAAGTACTGGGATTACAAGCATGCGCCACCACGCCTGGCCGCCTCTAAGCATTTTAAACCAGAGGTCGGCCGATGGAACCCTGCAGTTTCCTGGGCGGTCTGCAAAGGCTGAGCAGCCTCGCCGTGAGCTTTCCGTCTGTTTGTGTTTTGCTTACGTACCTTCCGTCCCAGGACAGATTTCATGGTTCTATGACAGAGGAAGAGTGAGCAAGGAGGACATCCACGCACCTGTCCGTCGAGGGATTAGGGGACTAATGAGCCAGTTTGAGATTTTATGTTTTCTTGGAGCAATTTAGCAGCAAAACACCGAGTCTTTGTGGAAATTGCTTCGCTGTGGTTATTTTCTTTTCTCCTTGTTAATAGCCACTCCAGTGGGGCTGATGCAAGAGGCACGTACGGAGTCATTGAACTTTATCGACCTGGGATTTTACAGCTCTGTTTTCCCCTGAGAGAACAGTTATACTGAAAAGAGTTGCTGGGGGAGGTGCATACCCTGCCCGCCTCTGCCCTGAGCTGACTCCTAGGAGGCCGGGTCTGCAGCAGCCCTCAGGTCTTTGCTTTCCTGCCTTCTCTGCAGAGCCTGCCTTGACAGCCTGGTCCAGGGGGGTCAGAGAACCAAATACACTCCCCTCCGCTCCCCCACGGTGCTGCCAGATAAACTCAGGGGACCCAGTTCTATTGGCACTTCGGATGAGGGACAAACGGGTGTTTAGTTTAAGTATGTCCCGTGCAATTCTCCTGCATAATTCTCCCACATAATTGCATGGGACATACTTAGAGTAAGGTTTATGTGCTGCTTATCTGAAATTCAAATGTAACTGGCTGCCCTCTGTTCTACCTGGCAGCCCTACCTGGGAGTTAATCATTAAATGTTTGCCCAGGCCCCGGGTCAGGTGTCTGCCGTCCCCACAGATCCATTGATCGGGGTCAAACCCCGTGTTAGGGTCAACACCCTCCCGGGCAGGTGTCTGGCCTTGAATTCCCAGGGCCCTCCCGAGAAGGTTGGGGGTGACATGACCTAGCCTCTTCTTCCTCTCTGCTCACTCATGATCAGCTGCAGCCCCGTTCCTCTTCAGAGCCGGCGGCGGCCCTTCTGCTCCCAGGGTTGGTAGCGGACATGCCTGTGACGGCCATCTTGCAACGGCCAATGCAAGGAGGCATGGCGGGTGTCTTTGTGGAGGGGGGTCTGCTGGCAGCAGCAGGGCGGGAGCCCGGGACCCCTCCTCACTGTCCTGTCTGCTCTGGCTCCCTGCTCCATTCCTGGGGTCAGGCAGCAATGGTAGGCTGGCACAAACATCCTCACTCCACCCCCTAATTCTGGAGAGAAGACCCGGGAGGTACCCACACGTCACAGTGGGTCATGACCAGAGGCCCATGGGTCCAGCGGCGGGTGGACATGTGTGTTGTCTGCAGAGTGAGCCTTAAGAAGCAATGAATTTCCAGCGCTGAAACATGTCGCGTGTGCCGGGTGTGGTGGCCGACTCCAGGCCCGCCGGTCGCGCTCTTATCTCGCCCACCACCCCTCGTGTTCTGCTGGGGACTCGTGAGAACACCTCCCGTGTGGTTTGGACACCACGCAGTGCACCAGGTCTGAACACACAGAAAGGGGCACCCCCGCGCGCTTTCTTGCACTATGGTCCCTAGATAGAAGTGAACTTGAGATACTGAACTTAGGAGTTTCCACATAAACATCTGGATCTTAGTGTTCTGAAAAATCACAGCTGCAGACACCCCCAACCTTACCCCATGCACGCGCGCGTGCGCACACACACGCACACACACACACGTACGCACCTGGCACCAGGCTGCAGATGCCCTCTAGACAGGGCAGGAGTGACATGGTGCGCCCAGTCCCACCCTCCAGGAGCCCTGGCCTGTGTCTGCACTGACTCCTGCTGGGTCTGTCTGCAGGTGCTGCGCCGTGCCGACCCCGAGGCTGTGAGCACCAAAGACGGCCCTGCAGCCGCGAGCCTTGCAAGTTGTGCACTGAGGCAACATGTGTGCATACAGAGCCCTGCGGGAGTTGAAGCCACCTTCCTCCCCTAGTGGACTCCAGGGCATCCTTGGTGCACAGGAGCTGTGTTTCAATCCAGGGAGTCTAAATAGAATCGTAAACTACTGATTTGGGATCACCTCCACTTTGTTAGCCCCACGCCCCACCAGGTGAATAACTTGAATTATGAAGAACCTTGTTAGGTGTCTTCCTTCTTGTCCCTCCCTCCTTCTCCCTACATCTCTTCATCTCTCCCCCACTCCCTTCCATTTATATACCCACACACTTACCCATCCATACATACATACCTTTACCTATTCAATCATCCATCCATTCATCTCTGCATCGGTCCCTGCATCCTGCATGCATGCATGCATCCATCCTTCCTTCCTTCCTTGCATCCATCCATCCCTACATCCCTGCATCCCTGCATCCATTCATCCATCCCTGCATCCATCCCTGCATCCATCCATCCATCCACCCAGCCATTCATCCCTATATTCATCCCTCCCTCTCTCCTTCCCTGATCCGTCCATCCATGTATCCATCCATCCCTCCATCCCCATATCCATCTATCTATCTATCTATCCATCCATGTATCCATCCATCCCTCCATCCCTGTATCCATCCATTTATCCAACTATCCATCATCCATCCATATATCCATCATCCATCCATCCATGTATCCATCCATCCCTCCCTCCTTCCCGTCTTCCCTCCATCCCTGTATCATCCATCCATCCATCCATCTATCCATCCACCCCTGTATTCATCGATCCAACCCTGTAACCATCCATGTAATCATACTTCTGTCCATATGTTTATCTATCAGCCATCCATACACCCACCCACCCAGATAACGATGCATCACCCGTCTGTGCAACATCCTTCCTTCCATCCTTTCTTCCCTCCCTTCCTCCTTCTCTAGAGGAGCAAAATCTCTTTTTCCCAGCATGCTCCTAGGCTGTCCACCCAGGGCCCTGTAAATTGGGCTGACAAAAGACAGATTCACAGAACAGGTTATTAACTCAGCGGTGCACATCATGGGACATGCTTCAGTGGAAGGCGACTCAAAGGGTCTCTTAGAACCTGGGCTTAGGTAGCATCTCAGCAAAAGAACGATGTGATTTTAGGGAAGTGAAAAGACAGAGGGAAAGGGATTCAAGTTCCCAGGGTGGCGAATTGTGGGGAAGGAGCGGTGGAGAAAGCTCGTCAGAACCACGCGCCGCGTGGGCACCTCTCCAGACTGGTGAGTGACGAAGGGGTCTCTGGAGATGAATGTCTGTGCTCCCTGGCAGAGAGAGTTTTCAGGAAAATGGGGGGAGGGCAGAGCACTTTTCTTGCACTTGCTTCTTCTCAGTTGCTTGAAGCTCAAAACAGTCCTTATGCCTAAGTCGTACCTTTGGTGGGACATTCCCTTTCTCCCTTTCTCCCTCCCTCCCTCCCTCCCTCCCTCTGTTCATGAAATATTTCCAGCCCAGAGAAAGCAAATCATAGAGAATAGCCCAGCAAACACCTGGGAGTCCAGCCTTATTCAAGTTTGGCATTTTTGGTGGTTGCTGGAGATGCTCGCAGGAAGCACTGGCTCTGAGAGGCAGGGCAAGCCCTGCCCACCCGCGTCCTCCCCAGGCGTCCTCCTGAGCACCCTGCTTGTCTTCCCTTTGAACCTTCCTCTTCAGGCGCCAGGTGACTGTGACAACCATACACAGCGTGTAGGATTGTGTGGTGTCTTTACAACTTCATCTAGAAATGACACCAGGCTGTCTGAGTCCTTCTGTAAACTGCTTCCCTTCTGCTCAGAGTCCTGCTCTGGGCTCATTTGTCCCCACACTGTGGAGGCCGTGTGCAGAGGAGACCACGCCTGGGCCGGGCAGCTCCTGCGTGATTAGGGTGACCGTACATCCCCTGTGCTCAGGACAGCTGGTTTTCTATGTCCTTGTGCATGTGGCTTTGACTATCTACAGAATTTGCGTAGCGGTGGAATTGCTGGTTTGGTTTGACATGTCCTCTGCCAGGTCCCTGACACCCCTGGTTCAAGACAACATCTATTCAACTCTCCCTGGACCCCTGTCCCCAGAGATGGAAGTGTCACAGTTGTGTTCACCAGACCTTGGGCCGCCTGCCCCACAGGTGACCTTCATGCTTGCTCCAACCCCTGCAGCGGTGGCGGCCTGGCGGTCTTGCTGGGAGTATGCGCTGTATTGACTGTGACGAAGGGCGCTCCCAGCTGCCACTGCCTCTGGGGGACCCTCGAGTCTCCGGCTTCAGCCTGTCCCGATGTTGGTTTTGCTGAGCTCCCGGTCCTGGAGACGGGCTCCTTTCTAAGGCTGGCCCTGTCTTTCTGTGCTATTTTTACACGGTGCCTCTGCTCTGTGTTTGAAGCAGGGGGTTATTACAGTGTGAACCCGCTGCCATCCTTACCTGTCGCCGGCGTTTCTTCCTTCCTGTGGTTCTGTCCTCAAAGAAAAACTAAGGTAGCCTTTGGTCTCACGTGAAAGGCTTCAAACTGCTGCGGGGGGCCTTCGGTGACACTTGTAAGCCGTGGTCGGCATGGCCATTAGCGAGGGCTCCTTGGAGCCAGGCTTCACGGCATCGGGGCAGAGCTCGGGCCAGGCTCAGGGGAGAGGAGAGAGGCGCCGGATTCCTCCACCTTCCAGGGTCTGTCCACCGACACAGACAGGCGGCCCTTGCCCGGCGCTCACGCCCGAGCCTCCCGGGGCCAGTCTCCGCCGCCCCTGGGCTTTCTTTAATTCTCACCTTTCCCTTGTTTGTTTTTTCTTTCTCCCCCGACAGAGCTCTGGCAGCCATGCCGCGCAGCCCGACGTCCAGCGAGGACGAGATGGCCCAGAGCTTCTCCGACTACTCCGTGGGCTCGGAGTCCGACAGCTCTAAAGAAGAGACCATCTACGACACCATCCGGGCCACGGCGGCCAAGCCAGGCGGCACGCGGATGGAGGAGAGCCAGGGCAACACTCTGGTGATCCGTGTGGTCATCCACGACCTGCAGCAGACGGTGAGCCCCGCGGCACGGGCCCGCCCCCGTGGCTGCTGCCCCTTCCGCCACGTCCGGGCAGTGTTGAACATGGCTTGAATACCTGAGGGGCCTCTGGTCCATCCAGGACCTTTAGTCCACAGTATTCATTGAGCATCGTATTAGTCCCTTTTGCGTTGCTATGAGGAAAAGCTGGAGGCCGGCTACTTTATAATGGAAAGAGGTTCATTTCTGCTCCCAGTCCTGAGATCCAAGATGGAGGGCCTCGGGAGTCCCCAGGCAGCGTAGGATGTCACATAGCAGAAGGCAGAGAGTGTGTGGTCTATCTAGTCTCGCTCTCTGTTCTCATAAAGTCACCTGGATTCAGTCGGCTCCACCCTGGTGACCTTGTCTAATCCAGACCCCCCCTCCAAGGCCCCACCTCTGAACTCCATGGTCAGATTAAGTTTCCACCTCGTTGATATCTCACCATGGAGATTAAGTTTCAACCCAGGAACCCTTGAGGGGCAGGCAAGCCGTATCCAAGCCGCTGGGCCTAAGGCCTGCCTTGGGTCCACAGGTCCACAGGGAGGTCACAGACTTGCAGAGGGACCTGGGGCAGTAGACGCCTGAGCAGGGGCCTCCGGTGCCCCGTGGGGTAGGTCCGGGCCCTTCCTTTCCCTGGCTGCTCACGCACAGCACGCGTGGGTCATTGCCCCGGGCCCGATGTCCTCTCCAGTGCCCTTCTGCCCATGCCGGCTGCCCTGGCGTCTGTCCCTACGACCCATCCTGGTGCTGTGGTCCTGGAGGCAGGTCTGCCTCCCCTGTGGTTGGCTCCTGGCAGGGGCAGAGGCAGGTTAACGTGGTAGAGGGCCGTGGACGGGGCAGTGAGACACTCCCCAGGACGCAGCCTGCGGCCCGCCATTCCGTCCCTGTTCCCAGGCTTTCTCCTTCTGCTGCGAGCCTGGTGGGGCCTTCTGATGAAATCGGAGGCGCCTCAGCAGGGGCAACCCCAGCCTGCCCTCTCCTGGGTCCTGGCAGAGGGTGTGTTCATGCGAGGTGCCCCACACGGGGTTGGCAGGGTGCAGGTCTGGTGTCGGGCACTGGGTCCACTCAAGGGCATAGACAGGAGGTTGCGCCCTGGGCTTTGCACAGTGGCTGCCTGAGCGTCTGTGCCGAGCCAGGGGCCATCCTGGGCAGTGGGAGTGGGGGAGACGCCAACGAATGGTTGTGGGATGGCTGCCTAGGGTGGTGGCAGTGGTGAGGAGAGTGCTCTGGGGAGATGCAGTGTGCCAGGCGGGGTCTGGCGGTGTTGGGATGTTGGGGTCCAACGGGGGTGATGGGGCGGTGGTCTCTGGACTGCCACCCACCCAGCGCATGCTGGCAGGCTGCACTGAATGACCCAAGTGATCTCGTCAGAGTGTCCTGAATGGGAACAGGGGTAGCGAGGAGGTGTTAGGGTGAGGTCAAGGTTGGGGTATTGTTCGAGGTCAGGGGTGGGACCTGAGGATGAGATCAAAAGTCAGGGGTGGGATCCATGGTTGGGTGTGAGATGCAAGGTTAGGGGTGGGATCCAAGGTTAGGGGTGGGATCCAAGGTTGGAGGTGAGATTCGAGGTCAGGGTTGAGATCCAAGGTCAGGGGTGAGATCCAAGGTTGGGGTGAGATGTGAGGTCAAGGGTGGGATCCAAGGTTAGGGGTGAGATCTGAGGCTGGGGTGAGATATGAGGCTGGGGGTGAGATCTGAGGTCAGGGGTGAGTCTGAGGTCAGGGGTGAGATCCAAGGTTGGGGTGAGATCCAAGGTCAGGGGTGAAATCTGAGGTCAGGGGTGAGATCTGAGGTTGGGGTGAGATCTAAGGTCAGGGGTGGGATCCGAGGTTGGGGTGAGATCCGAGGTCAGGGGTGAGATCTGAGATCAGGGGTGAGATCTGAGACTGGGGATGAGATCTGAGGTCAGGGGTGAGATCCGAGGTCAGGGGTGAAATCTGAGGTCAGAGGTGAGAACCAAGGTCAGGGGTAGGATCTGAGGTAGGGGCTGCCATCCTCTGGAGACCGTGGAGGGAGGTCTGATTTATTCTTGCTGCATTTGAAATGGTCCTGGGCTGTGCCCCAAGTGTTTTGAGGGTCCTTCCTGGACAAGGAGATGGTTTGTTCTGTCTTTGGTGTTCCTAGATGTCATTGGCTTCCTCCCGATTGAGTCATGTCACATGTGCAGAGTGACATTTCACATCTCTGATCTCAGTGCTGCGATGTAGAGATGCTGGCTCCACCCCATTGTGGTCGCTTTGGGGATGGATGGCAGGGTCAGTTTCCTGAGAAGGACCTGGGAATATCCCCTGAACTGGTTCCCTTGAGCTGGGCCCTGAAGGACAAGAGGGGTCCCCTTTAGGGAGGGCACTATGGCTGAAGGGGCCCCTGGGGAGGGTGGGTGGTGCCTGGTATGTTTGGGAACAGGTGTGCGCTGGCGGCCGGTGGGGACCTGCTCAGGGGACACCTGAGCTCCCTGTGGGGTGTTAGTGGCCAGAGCCCCGAGTGACTGGCAGAGTCGGGGTCCGCGTCAGCTTTTTGTCGCTGTGACAAATGCCTGAGAGAAATGGCCTTGGAGGAGGAAGGTTTACTTTGGCTCACAGTTTCAGAGGTCACAGCTCATGGTTTCAGAGGTCACAGCCCACGGTTGGCAGCATCTATCAAGGTGGAAGGGCATGACAGAGGGGAGCAGCTCAGCTCTCAGAGGGGAAGGAGAGAGAAAGAGAGAGAGAGAGAGAGAGAGAGAGAGAGAGAGAGAGAGAGAGAGGCGCACGCCAGGGACAAGACAGCCCCCGGGGGCACACCCCCAGTGACCGACTTCCTCCAGCCATGCCCGCCACCTCCCAGCCGTCCACTTGGCCGTCAGGGGGTCAGTCCAGCCAGTGATGAGGCCGCGCCCTCGTGGTCCAGTCACTTCCCCAAAGCCCAGCTCTGGACCTTGCTGACTGGGGACCGTGTCTTCAACTCATGGGCCTTTGGGGGGCAGTCCAGACCTAAACCATAACAGGAGGCGACACAGACCAGCAGGTCCCAGTCCTCAGCGGCATGTCGGTGGTGAGACTTCTCTTGCTTCTCCGGATCTGGAGCTCAATGTGCCAGTGTCTGGCTGCCCGCGGGGACAGGGACCTCACCTTCCTTGGGGGCTTTCCATGAATGAGGGTCTCTGTGCTGCACAGGGAGGAGCTGGCCCTCGCTCTCTCACTCTGCCCTGGCGTTCTGGGTGCGAGTCCCCAGCGTGTTCCCTCTCGCTCGCTGGTGGTGGGGACTGCGCCTTGGGCAGTCACGGACCCCAGGTGCAGGATGGAGCTGGAAGCACGGGGCCGGCCCTGTGGGTTCACTGCTGTCGTCCTCCTGGGGGACACTAGGTGGGGGGTGGGGGGTGAGAGCGGGCGTTGGCTGGAGGCCCCTTTGCTGCAGAGAAGACCCAGTGGCCAAGGGAGTTAGGACCCAAGGTGCCCGGTAAGACTCCTGGCTGTCTCCCTCTGTGCTTTCTAGAAGGCTCTCTGTGTCTCCCAGTCTCTGTGGATCTCGGGGTGCTGGAAGGAGCCTCCACATTTTAGAGTTAGGTTAAAGGAAGTGGGCCCTGTGGGCTAGTGGTGTAGACGGGATGTATGGAGGTGGCGGGCCTAGCACTCTGTGTCCCCCACCTCTGCCCTGGAAGAACATTGTCTCCCGCCGGGCTGTGGTGGGGCCTGGGCACTGGGTCCGGGACATGGCTGTGTGAGGCTGGCCACACTATGGGCTTCTCTTCCCCCCTTGTGCACAGCCAGGGCTGGTCTCCTGGGCTGGGGAGGGGCTCTCAGAGTGAGGAGGGTTAGACTCATCCAGCAGGGACCCTGCTCGCAGCGACCTGCTCACTGGGGAGGCGAAAAGCTGACACTGTCCTAAGAATGAGATCAGCCAGGTGGCCTCTCCTTCCAGGGCATGTCCGGGGTGACCCGCTGCCCCAGAACTAACCCAGCCGTGCTGCTGGCCCGGCCCCCAGGGAGCACACAGCAGTGTTCCAGGAAGCCAGGCCGGTGTGCGGTTCTTTCCTCTTCTGTGTCATTTAATACCTCTTGTAAATCTTGTGAGTGATTATCCTGAAGAAAAAACGTGCAGTCGTCTCCTCTGTTATCTGCAGTTTTAATCGATGATGATCTGAAAATATTATATGGGAAACCCCAGAGATAAGCGATTCGTAGGTTTTAAAAGTAGCTTTTGTTACAGTATGTTCTTATAACGCTTCTGTTTTATTACTGGCTACTGATGCTTGTCTTTTACTGTGTCTAATTTATAAATTAAACTTTGTCAGAGGTGTGTATAGAGAGTTTGGTACTGTCTGCAGTGGCAGGCGTCCATTGGGGGTCTTGACACATGTCCCCCACAGATAGAGGGCAGAGTGCCCTGTGAGCACGCATACTGCCAGCCCCAGCAGGGCTTGTCAACTTTTGGTGAACATCATCCCAACCGCTGTGCTGGAGGTTCATTTTAAATGACAAAATCCAGCTGGGCGTGGTGGCGCACGCTTGTAATCCCAGTACTTGGGAGGCGGAGACAGGAGGATCCGTGTTCGCAGCCAGCCTCAGCTACTTAGTGAGGCCCCCCGCAACTTAGTGAGACCCTGTTTCAAAATAAAGAATAAAAAATAGGGTTGGGGGTGTAGCTCAGAGGTAGAATGCCCCTGGGTTCAATCCACCATACCGAAAAAAAAAATGACAAAATCCCTAACAAAGGCACAAAAATGGGTAATGGCAGTAACTAGACTCACTTGGAGGATCCTTGTTTGCAGGCCCAGAGCCGAAGGCTGGAGGCGGAGCAGCCCTCGTCTGACCCATGCGCATTGGGCAGCCCAGATCTATAGCTGCTTTATGATGTCTGTAAATGGTCACAAAAGCACAGAGAGGATTGATTTGGGGGTCACAGATAAGTTTCCTCAAGTAGACCCATCCCCAATAAGGAACCGCAAGTAATGAGAACTGACTGTGCGCGATGCCATTCCCTCGTTCCCCGCGGCTCTGACGCGCTTTTCTTCTAGCATATTTGTGTGTTACAACTCCCCCCTCCCATCTGCGGGGGTGTCTATATTGTCTTCTTGCTTTGGAGATACTTTTTGTCTTGTAGGTAACTTTTTGGGGTTTGTTTGTTTGCTTTTTCCTCATTTGGCCTGGATTTTGAAAGACTTGGCTTCAGTTGCTGGACTACAAAGTATTTATGATCATTCTTGCTATTTCCTAGAGACCTGTGTGTCCTGCGGATCCTGCTTATCCTTCCCTGCGAAGATGCTTGCTGTATTCTGTGCCCTCTTCCGTGCTGTCGGTCCAGCTCTCCTCCATGTCTGGGAGGTCATAGGCCAGGCCGGCTTTTCCTCTCCACGCCTGTGTGTCTCTCCTGGCCCTGGTCCCCGCTGGACTCTCCTGTGTGCTCACCTGGCTTCCTGGAGCTTCCCTGTCCTGTGTTTAGTTGGATCCTACCTGTTTCTCGCAGTTTCTAACCTGTTGCAGGCAGGTTCTTCTGACATCCATTTGTTTTCGCAGCCCTGCGCTGTCTGTTCTGGAGAATTATTCCCTGAAGTTGTTTGTGTGTTTCATCGGTTTTATGTCTTACTATTTTCCTCCCTAGCACAAAGCTCTCTTGCCGTCTCGTCTCCTTTTAATTGGGGTATATTTTCACCCAGATCAGGGGCTCGTCTGCTCCCGCATGCTCGCTCTTTCTTGTGTTGTTCCCTTTTCGGTGCTGTGCCGTAATTATAATGTGTCCGTGCTGTTTCTCCCCGTCTTTTTTCAGCTGAGTGACAGCGGCTCGGTCCTTCTGTGCCAAGGGATCTTCACAGACTCCCTCTTGGAGTTAGTCAGGTCTGTCGTCTGTCTGTCTGTCTGCCTGCGTAGCTTTTCAGATGAAAAGGCACAGGGCTGGGGACTGTTGAGCCTTCTTAGAAGGCTGGACTCCCTTTTGTCTCCCAAGAATGTCTTAACACCCTGCACCAGGATTCACCCCGATTGGGGAGCGTGACCCATCCTCACCCAGGGACGCCCCAGTCCAGTCCTTGGTGCATCCCCGCTCAGAGAGGAGCCCTGCCAGGCGGGTGTCCTGGGTGCCGGCCCCACCCACCCCCTTGAGCTCCCCAACCCCTGCCCAGTCTCATTTGGCCTGAATGAGCAGGGCCCCTTTGGGGGTGCGGCAACTCCTCCCCCACAGTCTTCCCTTTCTCTGCTGGCTGAGAGGGACGTTTCTGGCATTGCGTGGCGCCATGTCCTCCGGATGCTTCTCGGGTGGCCTTCCTGTTTGGGCCACTTCTACTTGACCTTCTTGGTCCCAGATGCTGCGTGTCTCCGCATCAGCCCCGGGACCCCGTGATTTGACCCATCCTTGAAAGGCTGCAGGGTTTTAATCATTTGATCCCCTTTATTCCCTGCTGTTGCTTATTGATATGAGGAGGAGAGAGGGGAGGGAGACTGGAAAAACTCCTCTTGGATGGCTGACCTGGGACCTAAAGGTTTTAATTGCGAAACCACAGGAGAGGGGAGGACGAGGCTGCTGGGGGTGGGGGCAGACCAGAGCAGGCACCCCTTCCCACTCACTGCCCTAGGGTGGGCCAGCTTGCTGCACCTGCGCTGATCCCGACAGCACAGGACCCAAGGATGGGCTCCATATAGGGGAATCTGCGCTCTGTAACTGTACTAAGAGGTGTTTTATAATTTCCTGAACATTCACGTGCCGGACGCCGCGTTAAGGTCTCGGTGCGCGCTCTCTGCTGTCCTTGAGCAGCCTTGAGGTGGCAGTGTTTCTGAGCATCTTCAGTGGAGTAGAGTTCTCTGGTAGAAAGGGCTGGTATCTTAGGTGCTCAGAGGAGTGGAGCGTGTAGCCACCGCTAGATGAAGGGACAGAGTATCGCCCACCCACACCCTCCAGTCAGTCACAGGAGGCCCATGATGAATCCCAGTTTGCAGAAGGCAGCTGCCATGATCAGACCCAAAGCCAGGGAGAGGCAGGGCACGTGACCTTGGGCCTGGAATCTGCTAGGTGGCGGGCCCAGGACTCCGGACTCCAGCGTTTGATGGGCCTTCTGTCTGCCTAGCGCCTGGCCTAATTCATAGCTGCATCGGGCGTTCACCATGGAGGTGGCCAGCAGCAGGGTCACGCAAGAGGTCCTGCTGGGGTGCACCAGTCACGGCCCCTTCCACCAGCCGCCAAGTAGTGCTTTGGGGAAGGTACTGCAGGTCTCCGTGTCTCGAGGTCCCATCTGCCAGGTGTGGAGCCAGCCAATGTGGGCTGCACGTCCAGCCCAGGACAGGTCAGGCACCCCTACCCTGAAAACCCAAAACCTGAAATGCTGAAAAATCCTAAACTTATTGAACACCAGCACGAGGCCACACGTTGAAAATTCCACAGCATGAAACTTCATTATGAAATGTATTGCATGAAATTACCTTTAGGCTGTGTAAGATTTATATGAATAATAAATTTAGGACTTAGACTTGGGTTCCATCCCCAAGATACCTCGTTATACATATGCAAATATCCCAACATCTGAAAAGGTCTGAAACCCGAAACCCTCCTGGTCCCACATTGTGGATGGGGTGTTCCACCTGGACCAGGCCCACGGTGGCACGTGAAGTGCCCATCGCTGTCTAGCTCCCCACAGTGCAGCCCTCCCCGCTGCCCACCCCGGGAGGCATCAGACCTCATCAGAGGAGAGGAAGGTGTTTTATTATCTCCACTGTCCGGTGAGATGCTCAGTGCAGCCGGGGTGGCGGGGGCTGGAAGGTTTGCAGAGCTCACTGGAGTGTGGGGCGGCGTGGCGGAGTTGTACCGCTGTTATACCACCATCCAGGAAGCCTGGTCCTGCCTCCTGACTGCCTTGACCTTCCTGGACGGGTGACCTTCACCGAGGTGGGGGCAGGGTCCATCCTCCCCAACAGGTCTTTTGTCTGCCTGTACTGGACGCACAGGACGCCCGCCCGCCCATTGGGAGTGGCTGTGGGTGCCCCTGGGCTCTGGCCTACAAGTCCAAGGATGCTTCCTGAAAGGATGGGCCTGGGGAGGGGGAGGGGTTAGTCTTCAGTCTCAGGAGCATAATCGTTTCTGGAATTTTCTGAAGGCTATGTCCCTTCACTTTGTTCAAGACAAACAAAGCCCCTGGTGGCTGAGAGTTGAAGTCCCACGGGCTTGGGGCGTCAGCAACAAAGCGGACATTGTTCCCCCACACAGTCCCTCGCGGCTGAGTCCTCGTCTCGCCGGGGAAGCGAGACCGTTCCTGGAATCGTGCCCAGAGACGCTGAGCGGAGCTGCCAGCGAGTCAGTCCCTGGGGCCCCAGTGCCCGCCCGCAGGGTGGCAGTGCCTGGAGAGGCTGCTGGGCCTGTCCCTCCACTGCCCGCGACATGGTCTGGACCCTGGACACCCACTGCCATTCACTGAGTAACGCCGTTTCCAGACTCACACCCCCAGCTTTAGACCGCTGGGCAAGTCACTTGCGGGCTGGGCTGGTCGCCCCTGAGGGCACCCTCGGAGCCCGGCTGAGCAGATCGGGGGTGGGGTAGAGGACACGCGGGGAGTGGCAGGTGGGCTCCGGCATGTGAAGGGTGTACCTCTGGGTCATTTCAAATGCACCACACGGTGCAGTAATGGCCCTGGCCATCAGCTTGGCCTTTGCAAAAAAAGTAGCAGGTGCCAAAATCAATACCAGCGGAAGCGCGTTCTTCTGGTATTTATGTGTTTGGAGGACGGCGAACGAGGCGTTGGGAGCAGGGCTGGCACTGAGGCACCCAGCGGCTTAGTTTTTAATCCACGTTGAATGGCAGGTCCCAGGGAGGTTGAGGAAGCATGATGGGCTGCAGCGGGCATCCAGGGCCCCTCGAGGGCATCCAGCATGGCCCCGTCTCCTCCCGCCACGCCTGGCAGTGTGGACTCAGCTGGAGCCGGCGCAGGTGTCCGTCCCACAGCCCGGAGTGCACGGCAGAGGTGCAGGGCTGGCCCGCCTCCTGGCAGCCGCTGTGCGAGAAGGAGGGTCCCCACTTTTGCCTTAATCAGTGCATCCATTTATTAAATAAATGCATCTCAGAGTTGAGTATTTCATTTAGCAAAAAGCCTTTTAGCTGCTATCCTGACCCCTCAAAGATAATTTATTGCCATTCATCTGTTCTCTCTCTCTCTCTCTCTCTCTCTCTCTCTCTCTCTCTCTGTCTGTCTCAAATTCTTCCCCCAAAGCTGCAGCCCCAGGTCTGCCATGCTGGGAGGGCTCTGCCTCTCCATTCCACTGTCCCTGCCTCCCCTGCACCACGCCCAACCCACACAATGCCCCATCTACCACCTGCTTATCAGCAGAACCTGCAACACACTTGACTCTGAACCGACCTTGACTTTCTACTTGTCTTTGAGGATCAAACTCCCTGAGCAGAGCTGTCCCTCCTCCCTGAGCAGAGCCACACCTCCTCCCTGAGCAGAGCTGTCCCTCTTTCCTGAGCAGAGCCATCCCTCCTACCTGAGTAGAGCCATCCCTCTCCCTAAGCAGAACCATCCCTCTTCCCCAAGCAGAGTGAAGCCATCCCTCCTCCCTGAGCAGAGCCACCCCTCCTCCCTGAGCAGAGTGACCCCTCCTTCCGAGGCTCTTCATCTGCTCTCTTTCTGTCACACACACATCATCCTCATGTCGCTTTTTGTATTACAAGTTCCCTGAGCTTTTGCACGTTAGGGGACTCTACTCGTCTTGGTAGTTTGTGAGCCCATGTGCCCGTCCAGCAGCATGTTTAAAAAGGGTGGACTTCACTCCTCTGCAGGGAAGACAGGATGAGGGGAAGACAGGATGAGGAGGTTCCTCCAAGAAGCTGAGGAAATGGAGGCTGGGCCCAGGGGTGGCAGGAAACGGTGCAGCCATGGGCGGGTTCCCGGTGACGAAGTTGGTGCGGAGCTGTGGGTCTTGCAGGAGAGTGTTCTGCAGGTCCGGGGTCCTTGATGATGACTTGTGCCAGCAGGTTTTCAGTAGGATGCCTGCATCTTTGCAGGTTCTCCTCACAGGGCCAAAAAGAGTTTTCTTCCCTTTTAAAATCTCACTGTAATTCACATACCATACAATTCACCCATTGAAAGTGTATAATTCAATGGATTTAGTAAATGCACAGATAAGCAGCCCGTCACTCCTAACCATCTTAAGAGTTTTCAGCACCCCAGAGGGAAGCGCGTGCCCTCCAGCAGCTCCTCTCCACTCCCTCGCAGCCTCCGGCAGCCACTCGTCTCTCTGCTTTTCTTGTCTGGACGTCCTATGTAAGTGGCGCCATAAGATGTGTGGCCTGAGGCTGGGAGCCACACTTTTTAGATTTCCACACCTCCTGTTGGAGACAAACCTGTCACCTCACATCTGTGCCCGACACCAACCTTCACCCATTGATTTCTTTTTTTTTTTTTTTTTTGCGGTACCGGGGGTTGAACGCAGGGGCGTTCTACCTTCGCGCTACACCCCCGGCCCTATTTTTTATACTTTATTTTGAAACCGGGTCTCACGAAGTTGCGGAGGGCCTCACTAAGTAGAGAGAGAGAGAGAGAGAGAGAGAGAGAGAGAGAGAGAGCGAGCTGAGGCTGGCTGCGAACCCGGATCATCCGGTCTCTGCCTCCCAAAGTACTGGGATTACAAGCGTGCGCCACCACGCCCGGCCTCACCCATTGATTTCTGAAACAGCCTCCCTTGTGCCCGCAGCTGAGATGTAGAATCCTCTTGTGTCCGGCGTGTCTGGCCTGTGCGCTGTGCCCTGGGTACAGATCTTCCTCTCTCAGAGTGGACTCCGTTTTGCCTGCTCACTTACCAGCCCAAAGGGAATTCAACTGGGACTAAAGACTTTAGAAAATGCTGCTGTTGTGACTTTGAGTAAGCAAATTTCCTGCCCTGAAAGAGAAGTCATAAAACACAATTCAGCAGAAAATGACAAGGCTGATAACGGGGCATTCAGGGGCGTGGGTTTGTGGACAGTGGCTCAGGACTGACAGCCGTCCAACCAGAGAGCCCCAGGAGGCAGAGGAACGCCTTAGCTCCTCAAAATCTGTTTTGTTTTAAATTTAGAGACAATTGAAGATACAGAAAAATGTCAAGAATAGTATTATAAACACCAGTGTATTGATTAGGCAGAATTGACAATCGTAAGCATTTCGCCATTTTTTAATGCTAGGAGTAAAACATTACTGGTAAAGTTCTCCTCATCCCCATTCCCAGTCCCTGCCCTCAGAGGCAGCGCCTTCACGAATCCAGGGGAAGCCCGCGGCCTCCTTTTCATATGTAGCAGTCATCACTCTGCAATATGGCATTGTTGGGTTAAAAGGTCTCAGTGGGAATGCCATCCAGAACTTGGCATTTTTCACTTGACATCTCATTTTTGAGATTTGTCTTTATTGAATATTATTCACCCATCAGTCATTCAGCATCCATCCATCCATCCATCCATCCATCCATTCATCTCTCCATCCATCTATACATCCACATATCCATCCATCCATCTATCCATCCATCCATCCATCCATCCATCCATCCATCCATCTGTCCACATATCCATACATACATACATACATACATTCACATATCCATCCATCCATCCATCCATCCACCCACCCACTCACCCACACACCACCCACCCATCCATCCATTCACATATCCATCCATCCATCCATCCATCCATCATCCATCATCCATCCATCCATCCATCCACATATCCATCCATCCATCCATCCATCCATCCATCATCCATCCATCCATTCACATATCCATCCATTCATCCATCCATCCATCCTCCCATCCATCCATCCATCCATCCATCCATCCATCCATTTTCATTATAGAAAATATAGGCTCTGTGGTCTCCACTTCGAGTGACCCTGTTGTGTCCTTCGTAGTACACACTTGGATCACCTTGGGGAGGGAGAGAAGGCATGGCATCTACTTGACTGTAGTTTCATTAATTGGTTGCTAAAGCCAAAGGGAGCCCCCTCCCACCCTGATGCCCACCTCCGTCTTCTCTAACGCTGCATGATCATCCCCCTCGCTGTGCTTTAGTGGAGTGATTCACACTTTCCACCTCCAGTCGGGAAGTTGGTGGATCATAAATTGTGTGAAATAGAGGGAAGGCCCTGGGTCCTGCAATGAAAGCTACCAAGGAAAGTCGAGCCTTGATCCTCCGTGTTATTATTCCTCTCATGGGGCCCGTTGGCGGAAGGCAGAGAGGGACTCTATTTTCGTATGTGCCCTTCTCAAAGAACCAAAAACTGAGTGAGCCAGCCTGGGTTGGCTTTGTGTGTTGTAAGGATTCCGGGGCGCACCTGCTCTGCTCGGCGGTAGGTTGATGTTTTGTACATGAGAGAGGGCAGCCTCTTGCAGGGCCGTGTAGCTCTTCTACTTCAGCTCCCAGCTCATTCCCAGTTGCATCTCTTTGAGAAAACAAAGTTTGGGAAAAATAACTTTGGTCTGGAATTACTAGACATTCTGTAGAAAGCTCTGTAAACCCCACAGCATGGATACGTGACAGTGCAGAGGCCCCGCTGGGGACGAGCGGACCGCTCCTGCTCCATTACGTTCCAAGTTGAGAAGAATTACCCGGAGGTGGCCACACCTGGGCGCGAACCATCAATATTTGATTTTCCATGTTAACCCCCAGGGCAGAGCTTTCCCCGCACCTTCACTCTGTGTCTGGAGTCTCACGATCCCCCAGCCTGTCTCTGCACTTCTTCCCAGCTTCCGTCTTTCCCCTGCAAAACTCTCCTGGATGGATGCAGCCCTCCCGGTCCAGCACCTCCTGCGGCGGGTACTGCCCTCTGGGAATGGCAGCAGCCTCCCGGCCTCTCCCCCTCCCTCCGAGCCACTTCGTGACCGTCCCGCTGGGTTGATCTTCCTGCTCACGGCTCCATCCCTGTGCCTGTCGGAGCCAGGTGAAGCTCGCTAGCTTGGCCATCCATCTGTCTGGGTCTCCTTTGATCCGGCGCTTCCTCCTGCAGCCGTGTAGCTCTGGGAACATTCAAAGGGTTTGGACGTCCCTCCTTGGGGATGACGATGCTAATCCCACGTTTCATATTTCCAGTCTATGTGCCTTCTCCCGACGGCCTGTACCTCCACTTTGAGTTACTGCTCCAAAGCTCACTTCTCTGGCCAGCCTCTGACCCTCTGCTTTGCCATGGCCCCGCCCGAGGTCACGGCTGTGTAAAGAGGAAAACTAACTCAGCTCCAAGAAGCACAGGAAGCCTCGGGGGGTCCCGCGCAGTGTCTCTAAGCACAGTCTCACCTTGACGACAGCAGACAACTGCCGGGCCCTGCACCCTCGCTGGGATGGAGTGGCTGCTCGTAAGCCTTTAAGTTTGAAATGCTGTTCTCATCGGCAAAGCAGACCCACAGCCATGTTATCCTTTCTTAGTGACCAAACACACAGAAGCATGAGCGTGGCTCTGGCCCTGCTGCCCTTCAGGGTCAAGGTCACCCAGCATTTCCCCCATGCCATTTAAAGTTCTTTTTTTTTTTTGTGGTACTGGGGATTGAACCCAGGGGCATTCTACCTCTGAGCTACACCCCCAGCCCTATTTTTTATTCTTTATTTTTGAAACAGGGTCTCACTAAGTTGCGGAGGCCTCATGAAGTAGCTGAGGCTGGCCGCGAACCTGCGATCCTCCGGTCTCAGCCTCCCGAGTACTGGGATTAAAAGTGTGCGCCACCACACTTGGCTAAAATTTTTTTATTTTAAAACAGGGTCTCACTAGGTTGCTGATTCTCGTGAAATTGCTGAGGCTGGCCTTGAACCTGTGAGCCTCCTGTGTCAGCTTCCTAAGTACTGGGATTACAGGCATGTGCCGCCACGCCCAGCTGAAGTTCTTGCTTTAAGCTTTAGGGCATGGTGGCGCGTGCCTGTAATCCCAGTGAGAGGCTGAAACAGGAGGATCACAGGTTCAAGGACAACCTCAACAACTTTGTGAGACTCTGCAACCTAGAGAGACCCTGTTTCAAAACAAAACATTTAAAAAGGGCTGGGGGCATAGCTCGGAGGTAGAATGCCTCTGGGTTCAACCCCTAGTAACACACACACACACACACACACACACACACACACACACACACACAGCTTCAGGTGTTACCTAGGCCAGCATTTGGTGTTTGCTATCAAAGTGCGAATCTGATGGGGCTTTGTTCATGGCAAAAATATTATTTCTGTGTGTGTGTGTGTGTGTGTGTGTGTTTGTATGGTACTAGGGATTGAACCCAGGGGCATTCTTGTTCTGAGCTAGACCCCCAGCCCTAGTTTATATTTTATTTTGAATCAGGGTCTTGCTAAGTTCCTGTGTGCTGGCTTTGAGCCTGCGATCCTTCTATCTCAGCCTCTCAAGTACTAGGATTACAGGTATGTGCTGCCACGCCCGGCTATTATCTCATTTGGGCAGTTGCATTTGGAAATAACCCAGTTACAGTTGGGGTTGACCTTGGTGTAGACTTCTCTTCAGAGATACATATATGCAGATCGCAAGCGAGTGACCGCTCACGGGCAGGGCAGAACCCTCCTAGACGTACCTGGCACGTCTCCTGCCAACCTTGTGTTTATTACAGGTCTTCAAAATATCATGAAGAAATCGATGATGCCGTAAACCCTAGCCGCAGAGGAAGCTTTGAGTGTGAAATGCTCGTCTCTGTCCTGAGCGGAATGCTCAGAAACACAGCATTCTTCCAGAACACCCTGAGTTCTTGCTGAATGCTGCTTCGGGCATCACAGAGCCCGGGTGTAACTGGCGCTAGGGAAGGTGTTTCCAGCTCCGGATCCTGCATAGGGCTGTGTCGGGAGCTCCCTCGAGGCACTCCTCCAAATGCTTGGCGCTGCTCCCCTTCGTTCTCTTGGCTCCTGCAGGGCTCCTTGGGTGCAAGTCAAGAGTGGGTGGATTTAGGTCTCACCTGAGGAACATGAATTAACAGTAACAGTGGAGGCAGGGCGCCTGAAATATGTGTGTAATTCCACCTTCTGTTGGTGATGGCCCTCATGGATCCCCCACTGTAATAAGATGTATTTTCTGTGGTATGATATTTAGCGTTCTTTCCAGCTTTGTCTAGGCGCGCCTGCACCTTCACTACAGGCTTACAAAATAACCATTGTCCTCGTCTCCGTCGCACGGGGCCCCAGACAGACTTGGAAAGCAATCTGGGGCACATATGAAATAGTCTAGCTGTGGAGCTGCACATCCAAACGGCCTCGTCCACGAAGCTGCCTCTCCCCGGCAGGCCGGCGCTCTTCAGCGCTAGTACCCGCAGGACCTGGGAGCCATCTGTGATCCACCATCATTCACGTGTGTTGATTGTCCACACAGTGGTGTCCCGCCGTGGGCGCCTGTCCCTCAGGGGCCTGCAGAGAGTCGAGCTTGGTCATACAGTGTTAGGATGAGTGGGGCACCCCCTCCCCCAGTTGTATGTTGAAGTTCTAACCCCAGGACCCTGGGATGTGACTCTTGGGAGATGGGCTCGTTTAAGAGGTGATTAAGGTAATTGGAGGTTCTCGCAATGACTCCCATCCAGTTTGGCTGGGGTCCTTATAAGGAGAGGCCATCAGGACACAGACACACAGAGGACGACCATGTGAGGACAGAGGGAGAAGACTCCATGTGCGAGCCAAGGAGAGAGGCCTCAGGAGGAGCCGGCCTGCGACATCTCTGTCCCTGACTCGATCCTCCATCCCTGACATATCCAGCCTGCGACACCTCCATCCCAGACTCGATCCGGGAGTCCAGGATGTGAGATAATAAACTTCTCTTTTTGAAGACCCAGGCAGCGGGGCTTGGCTATAGCAGCCCAAGTAAACGAATACAAAGCCAGAGACTAAGGTTTGTAGGATTCATGGACCAGGTCCTTTCTGGCAGGATTTCTCAGAAGATGTGTGCCCTGGAATCCTTAGCTTATGTTAGGGCACGGATGTGGAGCGCCCCCCAGAAAAGCTCATGTGTTGTCAGTGCAGGGTTCAGAGGTGGGGCGTTGATGGCGGAGGTGGGCCTCGGGGGTGTGGTCTTGAGGACTAGATCTCTCCCTGGCCTCTCTCTCTCCCCCCCCCCCTTCCTGGCTGCCATGAACTCAGCCTTCCTCCACCACACCCTGCCGCCATGATACTTCTGCCTTGGAGCCAGCCAACTATGGATTGACCCTTTGAACCCTGAGCCCAAATCTACCCTTCCTCCTCTAAGTTGTTCTAGTCAGGTATTTTGGTCACAGCGACGTCAAAGTTGACTAATACACTTTGCCAAGCAGGAGTTGGCAAACTGGCTGGGGAACCCGGGCTGGGGTCCTTTGTTTTGGTAGCCTGGCAGACTCATCCCTGGGCCCAGGTGTGGACCCCGGCCAGGCAGCCGCCTCTCCTGTCTGCAGGGCCAGCAGTCCTCCCCTTGGCAGGGCGTTTTCAGTTTCTGGCCCACATCTTGCAGAATACTTCTGAGTGCACGGCGAGCAAGCATGAGAGTGCGTGTCCCTCACTCTTCATTTTTGACTTGAGCTTGACCATGAACTTCCCTGGAGGAAGGCCCGCTGTGTCACACTGTATGGCAGCCCGGCCAGCCCCAGCTCTGCCGCTCACGACCCTGCAGGCCTGGCGTCGTCTCCCCTCGCGGGAGCACTGCTGCGTTAAACAGGGAAACGTGTTCACCGTGAGATGGTACAAAGCACGTCTTCTGTAAATGGCAGCTCCCTTCACCCCATCATTACAAGGTCCACGCCTTTCTATATGGGGATGACGCCCCCAGGACTCTTCCATCTTGGGGATGCTTATGGATGTAGTTCAATCCCAGCAGCATTTACCAGCTCTGGGTCTGGTGAGACAAAGGACAGACGCCTTGTCTTCAGGCAGCTGGGGCTGGAGTAGGAACAGCTCTAGCCGCTGCATGTTGTGGTGGCGCCAAGACAGGAGGGAAGGCGGAAGGAGAGGCGTGTCTTGCAGAAGCTGTGGGCCTGTCCCCTGTGCTGGTGCACGCCCCTCCTGGCGAGAGGGCGTATGGGGAAGCTCAGGAGCGCTGACGCCCTCCTGGAGGAGCCCTGGGACTTTCTTTGGCTGGGCTGCTGTGCACATCCTACATCCAGGCTGGTGTTGGCCACAAACCCCTCCTCTGCCCCCCACCCCCGTCAGCCCGGCTCCGCCTGATCTGTCACCATGCGGGCCCAGATGTGCACCCGCCTGTCCAGAGGGAGGTGGGACCCCAGGTCCTGGAGGTCTCATGACATCCACTTGCAGGCGTGCCTGGAGCCACGTAGCTCTGCCTGACACACTGGAGGTGTCGGGGTGGCACATTAGGGCATCAGTGGCCCTGCCACTCACTGCTGCCTGTCAGGAGAGTGCAGGAGAAGCATTCCCAGGTGGGACACAGCACTGGTGTCACCTCCTAGTGGCTGGGGTCCGGGGCTTGGATGGCCAGGGGCAGGGCTCAGCCCTGAGACCAGCTGCAGGTTCCAACCAAGGGTGCTAGGTGGTCAGCTCACCCTGCGGGGGCCAGAGAGAGAGGACTGGCAGATGGGGAGGAGACAGGGTGGCCAGCTGGGGGCACAGAGCCCAGGGTCTTCTGTGCACCGCAGCACCGTCAGGGGTGGTGTGACATTGCTGGAGTGTGTGTGCGTGTGTACTTGCCTGGCTTTGTATACACGTCTGTTTCTGCAGGTGTGTTTGTGTGGCATATGTGTCTGTGTGCGTATGTGTTGAGTATATGTGTGTTTGTATTTGTGTATGTTTTCGAGTCTTGTGTGTATGTGCTGGTTTCTGGGAATGTTTGTGTATATTTCTGTTTATTTCTGTGTCTGCATGTGCATGTGTATGTGTATGTGTTGGTTTCTGGGAATGTTTGTGTATATTTCTGTGTATGTATGTGTTGGTTTCTGAGTGTGCTTTTTTTCTGTGTGTTTGTGTTTATTGCTTTCTGTGTGTTTCTGTGTGGGGGGCGGCAGGGCGAGGCAGGGAGGGGCATGTATAAAGGACATACCTGAGAAGGAGCCGGGCCAGCCTCTCCATGTCCCTGGCTCCAGAGGCCCGAGCCCTCAGGCATGGAGTGATTGCAGGAGAAGGCGCCGCTGGCAGACGGGGTGGTAGAGCTGGGTCCCTGGGGCAGGCAGTGAGCCCAGCGCAGGGGTCGCCAGGTAATGGGGTGAGGCTGGGCAGTGGACCATGGGACAGGGGTTAGGCACCCATGGGGGCTCCTGCTTGAGAGGCCCTGGGTTGCTGTGCCATCTATTCTGGGAGCAAGGCCTGAGGACAGAGGGGCAGCAGGAGGCGGAGGGTGTGGGGTCAGTTGGGCAGTGGACTTGGCTGTCACCAAGGGCTGTTGATGCTCCTCTGCTCGCTTGGTGACTGGTGTCCAGTCCCCCTGCGATGACCTGGTCTGAGTGCAGGTGTGCCAGCATGTCCCTCATGTGGGCCTGCCTGGTAGGAGGCACCAACCCACCACTGCCCGGCCTGGGAGCTTCTCCCATGATTGGTTTTAATCTTGCAAAGTTATGCCGGGCCAAGATCTTCACATCAAGCGCTCTGTTGTTTGTTTGAGGGTTGTTTTCTGAGGGTGTTTTTGTGTGTGTACCCGAAGCCAGCGCTTGGTTGAGGAAGCTCCTGTTGTAGCACCGACTCTCCATGGTGTCTGACAGAGTGACGCAGCGCGGTGCCAGGTGTCGCCCCAGCACCAGCAAACCTCATCTTCTTTACTTTATTTTCAGTTGTAAATGCTAGTGGTGCTTTGGAGACTTGACTTGTTTGGAAAAAAATATTTAATCTCCCCAAAGGTCCCTTGTTATAGGGATTAAACTATGTCCCCTTGGGGTGTAAATGTTCAATATTGGCACACATTTACTAGTAATTGGAAAATCCGAACCAAAGGCAGTGTTTGTCCTGATCCACACATGACCTGAACATAAATAAAATAGCCTCTTCAGTTTTCTCAATAACAACCATAGAATTTATATTTTCCTTCCCTGAAGTTGGCCATCTGTAGACAGAGAGGAATATGATGCGTGAGGCCTTGGGAGCTGGGGGACCTCACTTGGGTGTAAATTGAACCTTCTCCATTTTCTTTGTGTCTGTGTGTGGTACCGGGGATTGAACCCAGGGGCATTCTACCTCCGAGCTACACCCCCAGCCTGATTTTTTATTCTTTATTTTGAAACAGGGTCTCACTAAGTTGCACAGGGCCTCACTAAGTAGCTGAGGCTGGCCGCGAACCTGTGATCCTTCTGTCTCAGCCTCCCAAGTACTGGGATTACAAGCGTGCGCCACCATGCCCGGCATCGCCTTCTCCCCTTTCTTGATGTGGGTCCTTGGAGTTACGTGGAGACTCGGCTTTCTCATCTGGAAAATGAGACTAATAATGTTGTTAGAACAACAATGATAATATCTCCTATGGTTGGAGTGGAGGCGACATGTAGTAAAGGCTCTGGTGTGTTAGGATTCAGTAAATGCTCAACATCAGTCTGTCATGGTCATCGTCATTGTCATCATCACTACCACCGTCATCAGCATCATCACCAGCATTATCATCGGCATCATCTTTACTATCACCAACATCACTGATACCACCATCACCACCATAACCATCACCATCACCACCATCGTCACCATCATCACCATCACTATAATCACCATCACCATCATCACCATCACTATAATCACCATCATCACCATCGTCACCATCATCACCATCGTCACCATCATCACCATCGTCACCATCATCACCATCACTGTCTTCATCACCATCATCACCATCACCGTCATCATCACCATCACCATCACCATCACCATCATCACCATCATCACCATCACCATCATCATCACCATCACCATCATCACCACCATCATCACCATCACTGTCTTCATCACCACCATCACGATCATCACCATCACCGTCATCATCACCATCACTGTCATCACCATCATCACCTTCACCGTCGTCATCACCATCACCATCATCATCACCAACACCATCACCATCACTATAATCACCATCACCACCATCACCATCATCACCATCACTGTCATCATCACTACCATCACCATCACCACCACTGTCACCATCATCACCATCACTATAATCACCATCACCATCATAACCATCACCATCATCATCACCATTACCACCATCGTCACCATCATCACCATCACTATAATCACCATCACCATCATCACCATCATCATCACCATCACCATCATCATCACCATCACCGTCATCATCACCATCACCATCATCATCACCAACACATCACCATGATCATAATCATCACCATAACCACCATCTTCTTCTTCGCCATCATTATCTTCATCCTGTATTAGACACCGAGCCCCCCTTAGGGGTGGAATCCCATGCTGATCATCTTGTCTTCCCACCTGCTCCTGAGCCATGCTGGTTGAAGACCCAGGTGCAGAAGACTGGCAGAAACTTGGGAAGGAGAGAGGTGACCCTGCAGTCGAACAGGCTGGGGACCGGGGTTCCGGATACCCAGCTTGCCTCCGCCATCTTGCCCATACTCTGTGAGCAGGTGAATTGCTCACCTGCTTAGAACGCCTCTAACAAATTTCAAAGAGCTAGCCATCTCCCAGGGATGCCGGGAGACAGAGAGGAGACACAGTACCTTCGAGAAGAGCGTTCCTTCACTGAGCATCTCACTGGGAACTGGGCCGAGGAAGGGTCATGAAAGGCACAGACGGTCTTCAGTGCGGCCCCTGCCAGGCTGGTCTCTCTCCACCTCTGCCTCCCAGCCTTTCCTTACAGGGTGTTATGGATAGATCGAGAATAGTTAGGTATATATAGTTAGATACAGAATGCCCCCTGAAGAGTTCATAAATCGGTGTTCGGAGTTCATGTAATTGAGTCATGAGGGTTTATCTCATTCTATGGATTAGTCTGGGTGGCAGCCTAGGCCGGTGGGGTGTGGCTGGAGAAGGTGGGTCCCGGGGTGTGGCCTCGGGGATTGTGCGTGTGTCTTCGAATCCCCTTGCTTGCTTGCTCTCTTGCTTCCGGCCTCCATGGTGTGAGGAGCAAAGTCCTTGGGCACTACTCCCTTTCTCTCCGCTTCCCACCGCCATGCCCTGAGCCGCAGACCCTGGCCTCACATGGACCAACTCCGAGATCTCCAAAAACACCGTGACAAATAAATCTTCCTTCCTCTCAGTCGTGTGTGGCCGGGTCTTGCGGAATGCGGCAGTGAGAGTGCGGGCCGAGACCCACGGAACATACTGGACTTCTACCTAGAATTCGCTCCCCAACCCTCGCAGTCTTTGCATCCCGATGGCCGTCCCTGGTGAGCACGCTGTGCCGGGCACAGTACCTGCCCTACAGGGCGCCCTCCTCTGGTCCCCCGAGAGCCTGCGTGGGCGTTCACTGTCACCTTTCCCATATCCAGAGACAGTTGAGTACGTCTTTCCCCGCTACAGCTAGCGGCGCAGGCCTGGTTCACCCGTTGTTTCTGGGGCTCCCAGCACTGGTTCGTTCGTTCTACAAACACCCACCTTCTGTGCTGTGTCGGGCCATTCTCAGAATGGGGCTGCGGATCGGAGTGCTCGGTGAACTGGGCAGCGTCAGCGATGGGCGGTGAGGAAGGGAGACGGTTCATCTGGCGTCTTCTGTACAGCTGTCGCCTGGACTTTCTTTTTTTTTTGTGGTACTGGGGATTGAACCCAGGGGCGTTCTACCTCCGCGCTACACCCCCGGCCCTGTTTTTTTATACTTTATTTTGAAACTGGGTCTCACAAAGTTGCAGAGGGCCTCACTAAGTAGAGAGAGAGAGAGAGTGAGAGACAGGGAGAGAGAGACAGGGAGAGAGAGAGAGAGAGAGAGAGAGAGCTGAGGCTGGCCGCGAACCCGGATCCTCCGGTCTCTGCCTCCCAAAGTACTGGGATTACAAGCGTGCGCCACCACGCCCAGCGCCTGGACTTTCTTTGGTCCAGGTGTGCACAGGTGGCCACACCATCACACAGGAAGGGAAGGGTGCCCGGGAGCTGGTCTGAGAGAGAGGATGGTGCTGTAGCTGCGTCTTGCTGCCACGATGAGCGACAGGTGGTCTACGTGGGTGTTGGCTCCCGGGCCATCATGACTAACCACATCCAGGTGACTTAACAGACATGTGTCATCTCATTTCTGAGGCTGGAAGTCCAGGATTCATCTCATGGGCAGGGCTGGCTCCTGTCCCTAACTTCTGGGGGTGTGCTGGCGGTGTGGGGGCTCCTTGGCTTGTAGGAGAACCGCCCCAGCTCTGCCTGCACCTGGGCTCCCCACGTGCCGGCTGCTGTGTCCACAGCTCCCCTCTGAAGCCCAGTCACCCTCCTCCAGGTCTTAAGTCCATCATGTCTGCAAAGACCCAAAGACTGGTCCCGCTCACGGGGGAGAGGACATCAAGTTGCCGTAGAGGGCACAATTCAACCCCTGACGCGTGTGTGAGTGACATTTTTGCAGAGTCACCCCAGCCCCGCAGGCCGAGTGTTGGCCCTGGTTTCCGTCGAGGAAGCAGAGGCGCCGCTGGGCCGGTGGGTCTGGCCAGGAACAGAAGGTTGTTGGGGGCCAGAGGGCTGTGCACCCGCGCCTCGCTGACTCCCCAGCTCCTGCCCTTCCTCCGTGTTTCCCATGGGTGCTCTCCGGGGTTTTCCCATCAAGCTGGCCCTTTGCTGTACAGAGTTGGTTTTTGCACTGCGCAGGCACAGACTCAGCCTCCCCGGCCCTGCCTACCAGATGACAGTGGACTCCAGCTTTGTGTCACCTGCAGTGGCACACAAGTCCCCTGGGAGGTGACTCAGAGTCCCGAGCTCTCCCGGCACTTGGCAGTTGGCAGGAAGCTTTCGAGGTGTGCCGCGGCTGAGGGTGTCTAAGGGAGCTGGGGTGTCTGTACTGCTAGGACCTGAGGCCAGCAAGGATTCTTGGAGTGGGTGTGTGGGTGGCCTTCAGTTCCCCACATGACCATGGCTGATCGCGCCTTGGTTAGGCCAGGATTTCCCTGAGAGTTCTCATCCAGAAAGGATGGGCGTGAAGGCCCCTCACTGGAAGGAGCAGCCGGCCCCACTCAGCCTTGTATCCTGGGGGACTTCAAGAGTCCCCCTCAATTCATCCCCAACACGGGAGAGGGAAGGATAGGAACATGCGTGCACAGGGTTTTGCATCCCCGGGGCCAGGGGTGCTGGCCGGCTGCTGCAGCAGCTCCCACTGTCGGCAGCCGCGGTCATGAGAGCCGATGGAGGATGCGCACTAGGAAGGCAGCGGGCCCTCTGTGTCCTTAGCAGCCCCCGCAGATCCCCCAGGAGAGAACTGGTTGTGGCTGTAGCGTCAGTCACATCTCACTTTTCTCTAGAGGCTCTGACAGTGAGAAAGCAAATCCTTGCGCCCTGCTTGCAGGCGGTGCGGTAGGATGTCATTTTGATTCAGCAGAAGGGGGAGTCTCGGTGACAGGTGGCCTTGGCCTGCCTTCGCCTCCCTGGCTCTCTGCTGAGTCTTGTGGAGGCCCCTAGAAGGTGACCCTGCTGTCTTTCCGGTTCTCGGAGGTGCCATCATGGTTCTAAAGCGTGTGTGATTGGTCGGGAGACCCGGTCGGCACTATTTAACTTGCTCAAAAGTTAAGCTCCTAGCCGGATGTGGTGGCGCAGGCCTGTAATCCTAGGACTTGGGAGGCTGAGACAGGAGGATCTCAGGTACCAGGCCAGCCACAGCAACTTAGCGAGGTCCTCAGCAACTTAGGAAGACCCTGTTTCAAAATAAAAAATAAAATAGGGCTGGGGTATAGCTCTGTGGCAGAATGTCCCTGGATTCAATCCCCAGTACCAAAAAGAAAAAAAATAGATCTTCAGGTGATGGATTTTATTTCCCCTTAAACTGTTTTTCACAATTGTCTTCCCTTATCCTCAGGAGGGTGAGGTCTGTATTTTTAAAGCTTTTCTGCATAGAGTTGGCATGGGCGGGATGAAGACCTTGCGCCCCCAGCACTCCCATCAGGGAGGTCATAAGACAGGTTCCACCTACGTCTGAAATGCCAGGGAGATCCGTGTGGAAATAAGTCACACTGAGACACACATCGCCACTCTGCATCTGTGGGTCCTACCTGTGAGGGTTGATCCAACCTCGGGTTGAAAAAAAATGGTACTGCCGGGTGTGGTGGCGTATGCTTGTAATCCCAGTACTTGGGAGGCTGAGACCGGAGGATCACAGGTTCACGGCCAGCCTCAGCTACTTAGTGAGGCCCTCTGCAACTTAGTGAGACCCTGTTTCAAAATAAAGAATGAAAAATAGGGCTGGGGGTATAGCTCGAAGGTAGAATGCTCCTGAGTTCAATCCCCAGTACCGCAAAAAAAAAAAAAAAAAAAAACTATACTAAAAATGTGTAGACTTGTCAGGTACAGTGGCACACACCTGTGATCACAGTACTTGAGAGGCTGAGACAGGAGGATTACAGTTTGAGTACAGCCTTAGTAATGTAGCAAGCCTCTCAGCAACCTAGCAAGACCCTGTTTCAAAATGAAAATAATAAAATAGGGCTGGGGGTGTAGCTCGGAGGTAGAATACCCCTAGGTTCAACCCCCAGTAACAACAACAAAAAGTGCAGACTTTTTTTTTATTATTATTCCCTAAGCAGTACAACAACTATTTACATAATACAATGTAACACCTACTTACTTAGTAAATATAATACAATGTGATAGCTATTTATATGGTTGTCACATTGTATTACATACTATAAGTAGCCTAGAAGTGATTTAAAGCCAGCTGGGCGCAGTGGTGCATGCTTATAATCCCAGTACTTGAGAGGCTGAGCCAGGAGGATTGCAGGTTCAAGGCCAGCCCCAGCAACCTGTGAGATCCTTTTTCAAAATAAAAAGGGCTGGGGACATAGCTCAGAGCCCCTGGTTTCAATCTTTTGTGTGTGTGTGTGTGTGTGTGTGTGTGTGTGTGTGGTACTGGGGATTGAACCCAGGGGCGTTCTACCTCCGCACTACACCCCTGGCCCTATTTTTTATACTTTATTTTGAAACTGGGTCTCACGAAGTTGCGGAG
>PVJS01003657.1:0-16090 GCA_004027185.1 Glis glis
TCTCTCTCTCTCTCTCTCTCTCTCTCTCAGTGAGGCCCTCCGCAACTTCGTGAGACCCGATTTCAAAATAAAGTATAAAAAATAGGGCCGGGGGTGTAGCGTGGAGGTAGAATGCCCCTGCGTTCAATCCCCGGTACTGCAAAAAAAAAAAAAATTATTTCAACCTAGAATTCTCTAGCCAAATTATTAGTTTGATAATTAATCAAACTTTTCACTTCTGCAAAGATTGAAGAATATACTCCCAGGTCTGAGGATGTGGCTCAGTAGTAGAGTACTTGTCTAGCATGCATGGGATGCCTGGTTCCATCCCCAGCACTGAAAAGAAAAGAAAAGAAAAGAAAAGAAAAGAAAAGAAAAGAAAAGAAAAGAAAAGAAAAGAAAGAAAAGAAAAGAAAAGAGAGAAGAGAAGAGAAGAGAAGAGAAGAGAAGAGAAGAGAAGAGAGAAAAGAAAAGAAAAGAAAAAAAGAAAAGAAAAATGACTTCCCATGCATGTTTTCTTAGGAAGCTACTGGAGAATTCTGTGCTTCTGTAAAAAACAAGAAAAATGATAAAAAATGATATAAAATCTAGAAAACAGGACTCTAGGCAGGATAGGAAGGGAAGGGACACCTTAAACCACAGCCAGGTAGTGGGCCCCCGGTGGAACAGGGAGGGCTGAGGTCTCCAGAGGAAAAATAAATAGGGCTGTTGATAGATGTGTGACAGAGCTCGGGACCACTTGGAAAAATTAGCCATAGGTACACAGAAAACTAATCAAATGAAAAACCACAGCAATTATTGACCTCAGGAAAAAACAGAATGTACAAGAGACACATAATCGTTTTATGTGACTTGACTCAGGAGCAAACAATATTTCACAGTCAAAAGAAATCATTGTAAGTACAGAACATTTATTTCACTAGAAATTAAATGAAGAGAAGCATACATAATCCAGGAGAAGAAAGATACATGTAGGAATATTTTAAAACATCTAAATCTTTATCTTTCAGAATGAAAGTTTTGGGTATCTCAATAAGTCAAGAGATAACAGTAGAAGAACATAACTTTAAAATATGAAGATAAAAATGAAAATAAACAACTAAAAACTAAAAGGAGCTGAAAACGGTTGCCTCTGGGGAGCAGGTAAAGATGAGGATAGAGTAGTGCTATTTTTCATTTTAAACTTTTGGTACTAGTACAAGTAAAAGGAAGAAAAAAACACATGTAATGACACAAACACAATTTTTTAAACTGTTAAACTTTAAAGAGATCTTTTAAAAATGAATAGTTCTTGTTTTGAGAAAAATTTTATATACATCTCAACAGTTCTTTCATTTTTATCTTTTTATTTCATGTATTTCAAGTAAAAGTATAGTTAATACTTTAATAAGTATGTAAAAATGTTCGTATAAGCTGGGCGTGGTGGCCCACGCTTATAATCCCAGTACTTTGGGAGGCGGAGACCTGAGGATCCGTGTTCGCGGCCAGCCTCAGCCCTCTCTCTCTCTTTCTCTCTCTCTCTCTCTCTCTCTCTTTCTCTCTCTCTCTCTCTCTCTCTCCTTAGTGAGGCCCTACACAACTTCATGAGACCCGGTTTCAAAATAAAGTATAAAAAATAGGGCGGGGGCGTAGCGCGGAGGTAGAACGCCCCTGTGTTCAATCCCCGGTACCACACACACACAAAAATGTTCGTATAAATATATCTCCACATATCTGCCCCATATCAGTCTCTCCTCCCCATCTCTAAGATACTGTAGATCATTTCCCTTCCCACCAAGACGTCTCCATTGAACAGCATTCTCTTCAGCCACCCCCAACAGCCCCGAGAGCCATCTTGCTTCTCTGCTGGTCCCTACTTGGAAGCCATGGGCTTGATCCTTTCAATGGGACTTGTCACACAGACCATGGTGGACACCATGTCTTTCTTTATTGGGCATACCACCACCACCCACACATCTCAGTTTATTATTTTAGTGGAAGACTCACGGGTAAAAGAACTGTAGGATGACCCGCTTCCACTCGCTGTAAAACAAAATCAACAACAGCAGACATGCAACAAGGGTGGGCAAGGATATGGGGGAGACTGGAACCTTCGTGCATGGCTGGTGCGAATGGAAAATGGTCCAGTTGCTGTGCAAGATACTTTGGTGGTTTCTAAAAATATTAAATGTAATATTGCCATATGATCCAGCAATTTCGCTTGTGGGATTACAGATGGTCCTCAATTTAGGATAGTTTGACTTACTATTTCTGACTTTACAAGGGTGTAAAAGCGATAAGCATCTAGTAGAAGCTGCACTTTGATTTTTTTTTTTTTAATTTGGATCTTTTCCCAGGCTAGTGATATGCGGTGTGGTCCCTTCTGATGATGCCAAGCACTGGCTGGGAGCTGCAGCTCACAGTAGCCAGGTGATCCTCAGGGAAACACCGACACTGCATCTTGTGCTGTGTCACTGAACTAGGACGTTCAGTAGGTTAGGCGCATTGGATGCATTTTTATTTAAAAGAATTTCAATTTACAACAGGTTTATTGGGGGATATAACCCCCCCGTAAGTCAAAGAGCATCTTTATTTAGATCTTTGAGTTCTGTTATCAGCATTATGTAGCATACACATTCTGTATGTTTATTAGATTTATACCTAAGCATTTATTTATTTATTTATTTTTTGCGGTACCTGGGATTGAACCCAGGGGGTTCTACCTCCGCACTACACCCCCGGCCCTATTTTTTATCCTTTTATTTTGAAACCGGGTCTCACAAAGTTGCGGAGGGCCTCACTAACTAGAGAGAGAGAGAGAGACAGGGAGAGAGAGAGAGAGAGAGAGAGAGAGAGAGAGCTGAGGCTGGCCACGAACCCAGATCCTCCGGTCTCCGCCTCCCAAAGTACTGGGATTACAAGCGTGCGCCACCACACCCGGCCTAAGCATTTATTTTTTTTTAAATTAATTCTAGCCGGGTGTGGTGGTTCATGCCTGTAATCCCAGCACCTGGGAATCTGAGACAGGAGGATCGCAGGTTTGAGGATAGCCTCAGCAACCTAGTGATAGCCTGTTTCAAAACAAAAAAATTTTAAAAGGGCTGGGGTTAGGGTTAGCTTGGAGGTAGAATGCCTCTGGGTTCAATCCCCAGTAACACACACACACACACACACACACACACACACACACACACACTTAATTCTAAGTGTGCTATCATTTGGAATGTCTCCCCAGAGTGCATGGGTTAAAGACCTAGTCCCCAGCTTGGTGCTATTGGGAGGTGGTGGAAAGTTTAAGAAGTGGGGCCTAGTAGGAGGCCTTCTGGTCATGGGGATGCACCATTGGAGGAGATGGGGGACCCCGGCCCCTTCCTCTTCCTCTCTCGTTCCCAGTCATGAGGTGGACGAGTTGCTCCACCACACACTCTGGGTAATAATTTTTCTGCACTGATTGATATGATCATGTGATTTTTCTTCTTTACCTGTTAAGATGGTGGATTACATTGATTCTCAATATTGAACTCTTGGATAGTTTGGAAGCTTAGTTACCAAGTGTTTGGAGATGGTTCTCTTTTCTTTCCATTACTGATTTTTAGTTCGATTCCACTGTGGTCAGAAAACACATTCTATATGATTTTAGTTCTTTTAAATTTGTCAGGGTTTGTTTTATGGCCCAGAATGTGGTGTTCTTGGTATATATTACATGGATGCTTGAAAATGTGTCTGCTGTGGATAAGGCTGCCCAAGGCAGGGCATGGCGCTCCAGCCTCAGAAGGTGGAGTCCTGGCTCCCTCCTGACCTTCCATCCAGGTAGGTGGAGCCATGGTTTTTCTTTGGTGTTTGGCAGGAGTAGGACAGTAATTGTTTCAAAACAGTAGGATTGGCCGGGTATGGTGGCGCACGCTTGTAATCTCAGTACTTGGGACGCTGAGACCGGAGGATCCGGGTTCGCGGCCAGCCTCAGCTACTTAGTGAGGCCCTCCACAACTTAGTGAGACCCTGTTTCAAAATAAAGAATAAAAAAATAGGGCTGGGGGTGGAACTCAAAGGTAGAATGCCCCTGGGTTCAATCCCCAGTACCGCAAAAAAAAAAGTAGGATTGAGGAATGAAACAGTTCAAATAATACTATGTCCATATATAAAGGTATCGCTACCAACCTCACTAACACATATGGGAAGGAAGAGGGGAGAGCAGAGTGGGGTACAGAAGGAAATACACCAAGTTCTGTGTGCGCGTGTGGTTGTATCACTTTGAACCATACTATGATGTATAATTACAATGCACCAATAAATGTATTTTTTTAAAAAAAGCTTTCTAGGCCAGGCATGGCGGTGCATGCCTGTAATCCCAGTACTTGGGAGGCTGAGACAGGAGGAATGCAGGTTCGCAGCCAGCCTCAGCAACTTAGCAAGGCCCTCATCAACTTAGTGAGACCCTGTTTCAAAAGAAAAAAGAATAGGCTGGGAGTGTAGCTTAGAGGCAAACCACCCCTGGGCTCAGTCCCTAGTACCACAAAACAAAATAAAACAAAACAAAGTACGGGGGTATAGCTTGAAGGTAGTATGTCCCTGGGTACTGGTACTGGGTTTAATACCCAGTACCAAAAAAAAAAGAGCCCCTTGCTTGGTCCTTGGGTAGAGAGAGGAGCCTTGGCTGGCGTCTGTGGTCTGCCCCTGGTGGGTCCTCCCTGCTGACTCCTTCAGCTCCAGAATGTGCTGTGTGAGGGCAGTTTGCCATTGTGCCACACCCTGGGCCCTGAGGTCCCTGGCCCAGCTGTCATCCTCTCTCTTTTGGCTTTTTTTCTTAATGTCCTGGGTTTTATTTGTACTTTCTGGAAGTAATAGGAAAAATACATCTGACCCATTTTCCTGGAAGTAGAGCTTTTCTTTTTTCCTATTAGATATAAAGCTGCTACAGTCTGTCCCCACATATGGGATGGGTTCCCAGAGGTAGAGTTAGTTGGCCAAAGGGTTTGGACATTTCTGTGCCACTTAATATATAGGATCCCTTAAATTCAGTAAAGATGGTTCTGATCACCCAGAAGTTTCTCATCTTTCAGTGTGATGTTGGTCTCAGAGTGGCTCTGAACAGAACCGTGCCTACCTGCAACCTCATTTGGGTTTTTTCCACCCAAACTCTTCCTTCAGCTCTGATGGGCCCAGAGTTCAAATGATGAGCTTCAGCTCAGACCAGGCGAGACCCCACGAGGAAGAGGACAAGGCTCCAGTGTGCGTGATGCATGTCAGTGCCGGCTCTCTGGACAGTTGCCATGTTTTTTGGGAAACTACAGTCAGCCCTCCATAGCTGTGGGTTCCACATCCACAGGTCAAAAATGTTTTTAAAAAGCATCTGTACTGAACCTGTATGGGCTTTTTTTCCTGCCATTATTCCATGAACAATACAGTCTAACAACTAAATATGAAGCACTTACATTGCATTGGGTATTATAAGTCATCTAGAGATGATTTAATGCACGTGGGAAGATATGTGTAGGTTCTATGCAAATACCATGCCATTTTATATAAGGGACTTGGACATTTGTGGGTTTTGATAACCCGGGAAGGGGAGTATTTCTGGAACCAGTCTTCTGTGTGGATACCAAGAGATAGCTGTACTTGCTTCAGTTTAAGAGTCTACATACAAGCTGTGGTGTGTTAAGTCATTAGGAGCTGGGATGGGGCTCAGTGGTGGGGCACTTGCCTAGCATGTGTGAGGCCCTGGTTCCATCCCCAGCACTGTGAGTAAGTCATGTGCTGTACATTGTACTGGGGGTAAATGGGAACTTGGGACTGAGGTGTGGGGAAGGAAGGAGTGTGCTAGATCTCAGAGCTGATGGGCCCAGCGTCGCTGCAGCAGTTGGCTGTGGCTGAGCACAGACTCTGGGCTAGAAGAGGTGATGTGTGTGTTTCCTGGGGACCATAAACCGTGGTGTCAGGAAGTGGGGGAAGAGGAACAGTTGCTGACAGCTGGTAGATCCTTTCTGGCTACATTAGTGAAGCGTGAGAAGATGTGGAAGGTCCAATATAGGAGGTGATTGAAAGAGTATCTGTTTGTCTTTGGAATCATTTGAATACAGTGCTGCCTTAGCTGTCCTTCTCTGACCCAGAGGTTTTGGGGCCATTGTGGAGTCTAGCTTCATCCCCAGGGACTTCCTTCTGCTCTATTATGTTGGAATTTCCATCTACAAAACATTAGAGTAGCGCTGACAAGGGGCATTAAGACCTTGTTTTTGCCCTCTTAAGAGGATGATTTCTTTCTTTTTTTCTTTTCTTTTTCTTTCCCTTTTTTTTTTTTTGTGGCACTGGGGATGGAACCCAGGGGCTTTCTACCTCTGAGCTACACTCCCAGCCCTATTTTATTTTTTATTTTGAAACAGGGTCTCGCTAGGTTGATGAGAGTTTCACTAGTTGCTGAGGTTGTCCTTGAACCTGCAATCCTCCTGTCTCAGCCTCCCAAGTACTAGAATTACAGGTGTGCACCACCATGCCTGGCTGAGAGGATGGTTTCTAAAATCCAGAGCCCTGGGTCTATGACCCTGGTCATATCCCCTCACTCCATGGACCTCAGTTTCTGTCTCTGTGTCTCTTTATAAGATTATTCCAAGAACTGATTAAGTTAATGTATACAAAGGGATTCTATAATATTAAAATTCCATACCCATACTTTGTAAGGAGAATAATAGTCCCATTCATTCACCTGTTCGGTTGTTCAGTGAAATAATGAAGCGATGCTGTGAAGGTGTTCTGGTGGAGAGGTAAGAAGCCAGTCTGTGTGCCAGCCCCCTCCACCCCATCCATCTCCTCCTTGCAGTTGCATTGGTCTGGGCAGGATCCTGTAGACAGGAAAATGGTCAAGTGTAGGTCCAAAGAACTTGTCTGAATCAAAACTAAACTCTCAAAACTCGAGATGTTCACACAGGTGTAGTAGAATAAATTAAGTCCTACAGACTAGAATAACATATCAAGAAAGCAACTCCAGCTGGGTGTGGTGGCGCACACTTGTAATCCCAGTACTTTGGGAGGCAGAGACCAGAGGATCCGGGTTTGCGGCCAGCCTCAGCTCTCTCTCTCTCTCTCTCTCTCTCTCTCTCTCTCTCTCTCTCTTTCTCCTTAGTGAGGCCCTCTGCAACTTCATGAGACCCGGTTTCAAAATAAAGTATAAAAAATAGGGCCGGGGGTGTAGCGCGGAGGTAGAACGCCCCTGCGTTCAATCCCTGGTACCGCAAAAAAAAAAAAAAAAACAACTCCAGATCCTTGATAAACTTGATAAAGATCCTTGATAAAGAGCAATATGTGCAGTGGACAAGCTGGCTGCCTGGCTGCCTGACACATCCTGGCTGCCCGGCTGTGTTCTGAACTCTCTCCCAGGGGTGGCTGTTTCCTCCTCCCTGCCACCCAGGTGCTCCTGCAGGCCCCATTATCTAGCCTCACTCTTACTCACACAAAGTCCTGCGTGGCGGGATGGGTCAGTAGCAGTGATGAGCACCCTTGCTTGGATTCCAGGTTGGAGCCCTGCCCCGACTGTGCGACGTGCTTCGGGTACTACAGGAGGAGCAGCACCAGTGCCTGCAGGAGCTCTCCAGCGAGAGGCGAGGGGGCCTGAGCACGGAGCTGCCAGCACCAGGTACAGTGCCTGCTCGTGGTACACGCGGGTCATGTCTGGTCCCGTGGGGTCGTGGAGCTAGTCCTCTGGCCAGGATGGAAAATGGGAGGCTGGTGCAGCTATGCATACTCCATCAGCTGGGGGGTCTGGCAAGCAGTCCACACGGATCCAGGAACCAGGAACCCGCTCCTCCTTTCTTGGCACGGGGGCAGCCAGTGTTCTTACCATTCCGCAGGTGGACCTGGCCAGGTAAGGTTGGGAATGGCCTGGCAAGGCTGTCTGCCTCTCGTCTGTGCTCTCACCTCTGTTGCCAGTTTGATGAGTGAGGACAGAGGAAAGGCACTGTGGGATCAAAAAGGCTTGGGTGACATTCACTGGCTGTGTGAGTGCGGGCAAATTATTGAAGGCTACGAGCCTCGGTTTCCTGATCTGTAGAATGGAGGAGCCAGGCATGGCGATGCATTCCTGTAATCCAGTACTTGGGAGGCTGAGACAGGAGGATCACAGATTCTAGACCAGCCTCAGCAACTTAGCCAGACCCTGTGTCAAAACAGAAAGGGCTGGGGGTGTTGCTCAGAGGTAGACTACTCCCAGATTCAATCCCCATTACCAAACAAATAAACAACTATAGAATGGAGGTGATAATGTTTATTTCAGGATTATAATGATAAATGAGATAAAGTGTGTAAAATATAGGTGCTCTGTAAATGTTGATAATTTAAATATTAATTATTAACCAACATTTTAAATAGTTTTATATTTAAAGTTGTATTTCTATTTCCCTCCTTAACTGGTTTCTTTGCTCCCTATCATCTAAGGATGTAGCTTTAAGAAAAGAACCTACTGAGCTGGGGATGAAGCTAAGAAAGCAAGCAAGCTAGCTGGTTATGGAGGTATTCAAAAACAGTCAGGCGTGGTGGCGCATGCCTGTAATCCCAGTATTGGAAGGCTGGGACAGGAGGATCGCAGGTTTGAGGACAACCTCAGCAAATAGTGAGACTCTCATCAACGTAGCAAGACCCCATTTCAAAATAAAAATAAAAAATAGGGCTGGGGGTGTAGCTCAGAGGTAGAATGCCCCTGGGTTCAATCCCCAGTATTACACACGTGTGTACACACACACACACACACACACACACACACACACACACACACCAAAAACCAAACAAACAAAAACATTTGTACCCAAATTTTCATAGCAGCATTATTCTTAATAGCCAAGAGATGGAAATAACCCAAATGCCCATCAATTGGTGAATGGATAAATAAAACATGATCTATCCAAATAATGGAATATTATCCAGTCTTAGAAAGAAATGCAAGTAAAAATAAAGGAACGAAGCACTAATGCATCTGTGACGCAGATGAATTTTAGAATCATGGTGCCAACTGAAATAAGCCCAGTACGAGGGCACACCTTGAATGATTCCATGTGTTTTGAATGTCCAAATTAGGCAAATCTATAGACAGAAATTAGATTAGTGGTTGACAGGGTGAGGGGAGGTCAATAGGGCATGACTATTGGGTGGATACAGGGTTTCCTTTTGTGGTGGTGAAAAGGTCTTAGAACTGGACAGAGGTGAAGGTTGGATAATACTAAATTGTGAATTTACTAAATGTCACTGAATTGCACACTTGAATGGTTAATTTCATGATATATAATTTTACTTCACTTTTAAAAGAAACAGAGAAACCCAAGCTCTTAAACTAGAAAACTGTGTGATCTTAAACAAGTTACTTAAGATCTCTGGACTTCAATTTCCACATCTGTTTTAACAGATTGATGTGAAATTAAAAGTGTTTATTTGGGCTGGGGATGTGGTTCAGTGGTAGAGCATTTGCCTACCATGTGAGAAGCCCTGGGTTCAATACCCAGCACTGCAAAAAGAAAAAAAAATCATGCAAAAAATATTTAGTACTTGCTGGTATGAGTGGGAGAGGTGAGGACAAAAGGCCCAATGCTGAGGACGCAGCCGCCCCACCGCTTGGGACCGTGTTTTGCAGCAGAAGCTTGGGGCTCTGCCTTCATCAAACAGGAATTTCTATGTTGCCTGTTACAAAAAGTCCAGAACTGGTGTGAAGGTCCAAGATATCATACATTCTGGGTTCTTCTGTCTCTTGGCTTACTGCATGGCTTTGTCCTCATGGTCATACAATGGCTGCTGCACCTCCAGGGAGGAGAGGAGAGTGCCTGTGTCTGACAGGAAGAAGAAGGAAGGGTGAGATGTACTGAGAAGCCCAACTCCTGCAGCTCTCCAGGTGGCATCTGCCTACACCGCACTTCCTGGCAGAACTGGACTGCACAGCCACCCTGGCCTCAGCGGAGGCTGACACTGAGCATTGTAGGTGTGCACGTGGCTGCCTGGCACAAAACCAGGTTCTACCAGTGAGAACGAACTGAAGAGTGGCGATGGGCAGTCTCTGCCACAGCCATCTTAACTCTGTGAGGAAGGAGAGACGTGAGTGACCTAATCACAAATCTATGTAAAATGAGAATGAGATAGGATAGGCGACCCCTCCGCCTGAATGTAGAGCCAGGGTCTTGGCCTGGCCCAGACTCCACGCGTGCTTTCTGGAGGAAATGATGCTTGAGCTGGGATCTGGGTGAGCCTGATCATTACCAGGGAGCAGCGGGACCACAATGCACAGGGGCTCCTCAGCCACGTGGAGGATTTCCATCCTGAAGCGAGTGGTGCGATTGTTTGCACACAGCCTGGCAGGCAGACTGGAGCAGGACAGGAAGGGGTTCAGAGAGACGCACCGTGGTGTCTGGGCCAGAGATGCCGATCATGGACTATATAGGGTGGCAGTGTTTGGGTTCCCCTGAAGCAGGTGATCGGAAGGGCATGCGAACTGAGACTGAGCAGGAAGTGAAACAGGGGTGTCTTTCCTTTTAGGGTTCTTGTCCAATGGATCTCGAAAAATTAAGTCCAAGGACTAAGCCAGGCGTGGTGGCGCATGCTTGTAATCCCAGTACTTGGGAGGCTGAGACCAGAGGATCCGGGTTCGCGGCCAGCCTCAGCTCCCTCTCTCTCTCTCTCTCTCTCTCTCCTTAGTGAGGCCCTCTGCAACTTCGTGAGACCCGGTTTCAAAATAAAGGATAAAAAATAGGGCCGGGGGTGTAGCGCGGAGGTAGAACGCCCCTGGGTTCAATCCCCGGTACTGGAAAAAAAAAAAGAAATATAAAAGTTTATTTTAAGTTAGGGAAAGAGAGAGGACAAAGCAGCTCCCCCCCCCCCCCGCCAAAGAGGGGATTCCTGGAAAGAGAGTGACCTTGAAGCCCTTGGGGAGTGGGCTTTTAAACCTTCTTGAGGTTTTCTGTTATTTTATGGTTGGTCAGAATTGGGTTTTGGGGAACCAATGACCTTTGCACGATTTCGATCCTTAATTTGAATGATTATCTGTGGGCTGGCCAGGGCCCTTATTCCCTGGCACCCACCAATTTCTCACCTTCCTACTCACCTCCCCCAACCTCACAGAAAGGGGGTTGCAGATGGCTGCTTGAGTTCTGCCCTGCCTTACTCTGCCCTGCCTCAGAAGGAAGTCGGCCAATGCTGCATTATCTGTGAACAACTGAGGAGCCAGGTGGCAGAGGTGTGACCAGTTCCCCAGTGGTCAGGGGCAGGGAAGCAGCTGTCATTCCCTGGCAAGCCCAGCCTTCTGTGACTGGGGGACAAGCAGGCTGCCATAGCTGGAGAAAGCCCCGGACAAGGGGACGCAGGGGCCGGCAGTGGACAGCGAGGTCGGCAGGCACAGAAAAGGTTAATGCCGAGGAACATAGGCAGGGTCTGCTCTTAAAGAACGGTGGAGACGGAGAGGGGTGGGTGCCGGCAGAGCGGTTTAGGCGGTAACATTGACTGAAAATGGCGATGAATCGGATCCAGGGAAAGGTGGAGGAGGGAGAATCTAAGATGAGTCTCAGGTATTTGCCCTGAGTAACTGGACAAAGAAGAGGGAAGCTGCACGTGGTGCACACATGTAATCCCAGTACTCGGGAGGCTGAGACAGAAGGATTGTAGGTTTGAGGCCAGTTTCAGCAACTCAGTGAGACCGTGTTTCAAATAAAAAATAGAAAGGGCTAGGGGTATAGGTCAGAAGTAGAATGCCCTTGGGTTCAAGCCCCAGCACCACACACACACACACACACACACACACACACACGAAGAAGGAGAAGGAGTAAGAAGAAATGAAGGAAGATCTGGTATCTTGGGAGAGGAGGCAGTTTTAGATATGCAGAGCTGAGACTTCGGGGCAGGGGTCAGGCCAGGCGTGGACTTGTGCACTCGTGTGCATGAGGCTGAGGCTGCACGAGGAGGGAACCTGGGGGAAGGGGAGAAGGGGCCGCAGTAGCAAGCCTCGACCACCCCAGCACTTACCACTGGAGCCGCCAGAGGCGGGAAGGAACCGAGACACAAGGACGGCAGAGGTCAAGCGTGCGGATGTCGCACGCGCACGTTAGTCGGTTCACGCACCCACTGTAGGAAGTATAGGGACAGGGACAGGGGACAACTCTCCTTAGCCTGAGCCTTCTCTTCCCCCTCCTGGGCCAGCAGCCTGGGGTCACACTGAGAAGAGAGGAATGGCTCCCTCAACATCTGATGTGTTGAAAATGTCCCGATGCCGTCTGGTGCTTCGAGGCTCGGCCAGCACCCAGACCTCCAGCCCTAACGCAGCAATTGAGCTCAACCAAACTGCTGCAATTTCCTGGCTGTGTCGGTTTATTTCACGCCCCCAGACGTGGCACATGCTGACCCCTCTGCCAAAGCACCATTCCCTCTTCTCACTCTGCCAACCAATGGCCTTTTATTTTATTTTATTTTATTATGGTACTGGGGATTGAATTCAGGGCCTTCTACCTCTGAGCTATACTACAAGCCCTATTTTATTTTTCATTTTGAAACGGGACCTCGCTAAGTTGCTGAAGATCTCACTAAATTGCTGAGGCTGAATTCGAACCTGTGACCCTCCTGTCTCAGCCTCCCAAGTACTGGGATTACAGCCACGTGCCATCACACCTGGCTGACCACTGGCCTTTTAGGTTCTTCTGAGATATGTCCTAAACGCCCACAGCTCCCATGGTTTAGCTGTGCACCCCGACTTCCTCAGGACCCTCTGTTCTCTCTCTCCTGGAACCTTTGCCTACATGTGTTTTGTGTGTGTGGTACTGGGTATTGAACTCATGGGTATTATACCTCTTAGCTCTACCCTCAGCCCTATTTTATTTTATTTTATTTTTTTGTTTTGAAACAAGGTCTCCCTGGGTTGCTGAGGGTCTCTCTATTTGCTGAAGCTGTCCTCGAACCTTCAACCCTCCTGTCACAGCCTCCCAAGTACTAGGATTACAGGCGTGCACCACCATGCTCGCTTAAAGATGACTTTTCTGGACTATCCCTGCCCCCAGTCCAAAGTAGGGATGGTGCTGCTTCCCTCTTTGTCACTAGTGCTTGGCACAGCACCTGCACACATTGAGCACTGGGTGGATGTTTGTTGACTGACTTATTGAATGAATGAATGGGTGCAGATGGTTGACTGAGAGCAGGGGGAAAGGAGGAAATGAGAGGCAGCCCCAGAGGAAGAGCAGGAGCTGCGACAGAGGTTGGAGGTAGCCAGGGCCCCCACGGAGGATGTGAATGCCGGCAGCTTGCCTGACTTGTCACAGACTAGCTGAGGCAAGCAGTCAAGCCCTATCACCCCTAGAGGGCCAGCCTGGAAGAGAGAGGCCATCCCCTGGTCCTCCCGGGTCCTCCTGTAGGGAGCACTGAGTCGGCCCTGCCCACCCGGCCTCAGCCTCCCACGAGGTGACCCAGTTAGAATGGCCTCTTGCTCACGGTCTTGACATTCCTGTTGGACCCCGGAACAGCAAGACAAGGCTGGTTTCGCCACCGTTTGGGCGGGACTGGTGACAGGTGCAGGGGCTGAGCACCGGGCTGGGAGCAGATGAAGGCGCGGGAATCGCAGCACCCACTCCCTCTCCGGCTCACACCTCTGCTCCTCCACTTGCCTGTGCTTAGTGGGGATAGTAATCTATTGACCTCCTGACACTGTTGCTAGGAACAAGTGAATCCACACACAAGGGCGGGGTCTCACCGTCGCAGGGAGTGTCTCTTGGTCCTCTCTCGGTACAGCCCGGCCAGCCTTTGCCCACCTCACACTCAGGCCCGCCTGCCGATGGCTCCTCGCTCGTGTGCCCAGTGCACTCTCGAAGCCTCCGCCATTTCCGTGACTGGGGAGCTGTCCGGGGCCTCAGTGCTGGGCTGGGGGCTCAGCAGGACTGGTCGCTCTTCTTCCTCAGGCCTGCCATGAGGTCCTGGCTGTGCTTCGCGTCTGAGGAAGCTCTCAGGCCTCCAGAAGGCCCCATCTCACACCCGCGAGGAGGGCTGGGTGGGACCTGCCTCCCCTGGAAGGAGGCCTCGCTGTCTGCAGTGCCTGCGCTCTGTTCGGGCAGGACGTGGATGGGCGCAGGGCTGCAGGGCAGCAGGGCGGCAGGCCGGGCCTCCCCTCCACGAGTGGCTCGGTCGCTCGGATCTGTTAGGCACCTTGGCCTTCTGCAGTTCTCACAGAGAAAGGGGTCTGGTATATTGAAACATGGTTTTAGAGCCCTCCTCCCCAGCAGCATGTCCATGCACCCCGAGCGCTGGAAAAGTCTTCATGCCTGCCCTGCGGAGCAGTTGAGAAAGCAAGGCCCAGGGATCCATTTGGGAGGGGACAACAGACCTGGTGGTTAACAGGGACACTCAAGAAGACAGGAGCAATGACAAAGGGGTGGAGCTGTCTGGGATGTCTGCATCAGAGTCAGGCGGGGACCTGTGTCCTCGTCTCATCAAGACCCTGGAAGGGCTGAGGGAGAGGTGCAGGGACACAGGCTCCTTCCTGTGCCCTCCCGGGGCCTGCCACCACAGCAGGTCCCCAGGAGCTCAGGCCAAAGTCCTCCGTCCCCCTCACACACCCCAAGGCTCTGTCCTGTGCCTGAGCTGGGGAGGGGGCTGCGAGACTCGCACTGGGCACGGGGTTAATGGTTAAGCCGCCCGTCCTCCGCGGGGTGCAGGTTTATGTTTGAAGTCAGACAAGTCACAGGAAATGCCACTGGCGGACCTGTCACTGAGCCCAGCATACTTATCACAAAGAAAAAATTAACTCTTCAGCTATTCCGGGTCAGGTGGCCAAGGCCTTGCTGGCCTGTGGGAACGCTTCAGGGTCACTGTAATAGCTGCTTGGCCTGCACCACTGGGATATTTATTACTTTGTTTATGGAAACCAATACCCCCTCAGAGCTGGCTGGTGGAAGAGAGCTGGCTCTCCCTAGGAGAAGAATGTTCCAGAAGGACAGTGTGGTGGCAGCAAATGCGCAAACAGACCTGAGCACCAGTCCTGCTCTGTCGTTTAACTACTGTGTGACCTCCAGCAAAACACGGGACCTCTCCGGGTCTTGGTGTGCCTGCCTTCAGGAAGGGACATGGTAGCTCCCTTTTTCTTGTCCCTCTCTAGCTGGGCTGCCCACGTGTGTGTGTGTGCGTGCGTGTGTGTGTGTGTGTGTGTGTGTGTGTGTGTATGTGTGTGTGTGTGTGTGTGTTTTACCCAGGGGCATTCTACCTCTGCGATATACCCTCAGTCCTATTTTTATTTGGAAACAGGGTCTTGCTAAGTTGCTGAGGGCCTCACTAAGTTGCTGAGGCTGGTCTCAGCCTCCCAATTACCACCACCACGCCTGGCTTTGAACTTTTTTTTACTGAGGTGAAAGTCACATAACACTAACCACTTTAAAGTAAATTCCAGGCCGTCTAGAACATTCACAGTACTTTGCAGCCACTGCCTCTACCTGGTTCTGAAACATTCTCATCAGCCCCAAATCAGCCCCGGTACTCATTAAGGAATCGCTCTGCATCCTTCCTTCTCCCCAGCCACTGGCAGTGACTCATCTGCTTTCTGTCTCTGTGGAGTTGCCAGTGCTGGGCATTTCATAAAAATAGAATCATACAGTATGTGACCTTTCACGTCTGTCTGTCTTCCTGCGCTGAGCATGTTTTCAAGGTTCATCCATGGGGTGTAAGAATCAGTACTTCATGCTGAGAGATTTGGGGCAAGGATGTGGTTTCTCTAACAAACACTCCTAGTCCCCTGTGGGGTCCCCCCAGCTCCTGATGCCCTTCGACAGCCAGCGCTCCTCCCCCAGCCCTGGGCCCATCGCCCAGTGCTGGCCACAGCTCATCTCTACCTGACCTCTCCTCAGTACAACTGATCTTGGTTCATTTTTCAGAAATAAGTTAATTTATTTTGTATATTTTGTAAAATCTATTAGATAATTTTAAAGATTTTAGTTCTTAAAACAATGGTGTAGCCAGGTGTGGTGGCCTATGCCTGTAACCCAGCTTCTCTGGAGGCTGAGGCAGGAGGATCACAAGTTTGAAGCTAACCTGGCAGGAGGATTGCAAGTTTGAGGCCAGACAACTTAGTATGACCCTGTCTCAAAATAAAATTGAAAAAAACAGGGCTGGGGGATATAGTTCAGTGGTAGAGTGCTTGCCTAGCATG